>CM059289.1:10349664-10437164 GCA_030340665.1 Neosalanx taihuensis
TACAGTCTCTTATCACTAAAATGAGACAAACATTTACAGGCAAACTCGCTTCCTTGCACCTGAAAAGATAAGATAAAATAATGATTTATTTGTCCCGCAGTGAGGAAATTGCAGTTTGCAGAAGCTTGGTACAGCACAGCACTCAAGACTCAAGTGAACCAGGTCGGTTAAAACTCTGGGGTCATCCATCTAAACTTTTTTCTCACGCTTAAACAAAAGCGTTTTTCTTATGGAGATTCAGAACCTCGTCGATCTGTCAGAATGTTAAACGAGGCTCTCTGGCTGTCTGCCCTACATTCTGTTCAGCATAGACAAGCTGTTGCCGCGCATTCAAACCCTATTGGTTCAAAACACAACGCGTAGTTTCTCGACCAATGGCGGCTCGTGTGTGTCTTTCCCCCCCATCCAGACTCCTCCTACGTGTGTACCGACTCCCCACCCCCCTCCTCACCCGGGGTGCCCAGTGTCTGGACTCTTCCAAACCTGCTGGACAGCGTGTCTGCAAAGTGACGCGCACAGAACAGAAGACGACATTAAGAGATGTATTTCCCTTAAAGACGAATGGATAGGATCGATTAACCGGACAAGGGGTCTCGTGCACATCAATGTAAGACAGAAAGATTCTAATCCGGGGAACATTTTATACCATGAACCAATGCAATGCAACGTCAGTGTTTGCATCGCTGGCTGATCGTAGCCTGGCTGTTGGTGTTGTCGTCATACAAACAGTCTCAAGCCGTACCGGATAATTAGTGATCCTTAACATTTCAGCGATTTTCCTGTTCGATATTTATAATCTAATACCAAGTATGCGCTGTTGATTGTTTTTTTTCGGATCGTAGCTTTGCCACCTTTGAATGATGCACCGCGACGGAACGGCAGAAACGGACCGATAAATCAGAGGCGATAACAACCACCGGAATGACGAAGAGGATGGTGGACATGAAGGTCTGGTGTCTGTCCGGGGCTGTCTGTCTGCTGTGTGGTGAGTGTCCCGCTAACCTCTCCAGGCAGGACAGAGACGCCTAATCCCATCTGGCGCCCCTGTCCCATTTCATGGATCAAGCTCCCTATTCCTCCCCTCTAATTCAGATCTACAGCACATGGCTCTAATAATAATAGAAGAGAGAAGCGGAGCCTAATTGTTAAATCGTTTTTAAGGGTTCATGCTACCCCGGGGCCATGCCGGTTTTTAAGGGTCAGGAACCGGCATTCATCTTTTAAGTCTGGTCCTGACGTATAAAGGTTAACTCTATTAACCCACAAGGGGGGAATTGACTGGGCTCATAAACATATATCTGGCTGATTTGGCTCCGGGATGTAATTGACTCCACAGATCACTTGTTAACTGTGTTAATGACATTATAGGCCGTTAGGCAGACAGGATGGTCTCTCACCCTGTTGCACGGCCCGTATGTTAGTTATCAGTCCTGCAGACACCGTGTTACTTACTGCCTGATCCGCTTATGACTCATAACCGCTCCCGTGTCTTCAACAATAGAAGGGGTATGCACGGGCTCTACGCCACCATTATTTAGTTCCAATCATCGTCAAGGGAGTGTCAAACGTACTTTTCAAGTATTTCTGGTTGCTGAGAACTGATGACGAGGTGTTCTCTGACAAGTTCGGTGCGGTGGCTTCCAGGGTTTCTTTCCATACCGTTCAGCATCCTTGTTTTAGGGAACTTGACCCTAAGGAAGTTTCGTCCTGCTCCAGTTTCGCGATATTTAAAAGTCGTTTCAGGCCTAATCTTAGAAAGAGAAGTATCTGTTTCCATAGCCGGAGGCTGGACATGGTATCAGTACTGAAAGAGCTACTGTCTGTTTGTCCTTCAAATAACTAAACCATGTGTTACCATGAGGAAGTGGTCATCTTATTCATGATACACACACGAAAACACACACACACTTTGCTCAGAACACACTGCGTGTGTGTTGGGTATATGTTTGTGTATGTGCAAGTGTTTGTGTGTTGAGTAGGTGCTTGGGTGTATGTGTGAGTGTGTGTGTGTGTGTGTGTGCACGCTAAACAGCAGGGCAGGGATCCATGATAGAGCAGGATATAGATCCTGCAAAGAACAGGCTCAGTATCGACCTGTACAGAACATGAGACTGACATGACATATTTCCATGCCCCCACTCTCTCTCTCTGGACCCCCCTCCTCCCTTCTCTTTACATCCCTCCCCCTCTCTCTCCTCATCACACTCTCTCTCTTTCCCTCTTCTCCCTTTCCTCATCTACCCCCTCCTATCCCCCCCTCCCCCAGTGCTCCAATCAGCAGTGTGTCGGGAGGTCTCTCTGCCCCCCGGCCCCCTGTACCGTGTGGCCGGTTTCCCCCTCTCCCTTCCCTGCTCTGTGTCGGCCTACGAGGGCCCCAGGACCCAGGACTTCGAGTGGTTCCTGTACCGTGATGATGCAGCCGGAAGGCAGATGGGCGTGGTGTCCACCCGGGACCAGGGCTTCCCCTACGCCCCCTTCCAGGGCCGGGTGCGGGCCGGGGAGGTGAGGGTGGAGAGGGAAGCGGGGAACAAGGCCAGGCTGGTGATGCAGCGCCTCCGGGCAGAGGACCAGGGCAAGTACGAGTGTTACACCCCCAGCACCGACACCAAGTACCTGGGCAACTACAGCGCTTCAGTCATTGTCAAAGGTAGGAAGCTGATTAGGATCCTGCTACTGTCTGTCTGTCTGTCTCTCTCTTTTTCTCCCGCTGTCTCTCTCCAGATCTCTCTCTATCTCTCTCCTGCTCTCTCTATCCCTCCCTCTCTCTCTGGTACTTGTAGCTCTCCTGCTGTGTGATGGGGTGTCAGATGTTACCCTGGTTCCAGTCAGACCCCTGTGTGCTGCAGAAGCTGTTTATTCCTGCTGCGGTGATGCTGCTAACCCACCAAATCCTCTTCATCCTGCTCTGAGCTGAGGGTTCTGGGTGTTAAACTGGTCTGCTTTCATGGCTCGCGCTCGGGTCTCACTGCAGGCTGTTTGGACACACTTGGCTAGCCAGGGTGGCAGGCTGCATGCAGAGTACCAGGTCTGATAGACCAGACTGCTGTTCAGGAAACATTCTCTAACACTCTGCCTGCCCTGCTCGTACATAATAACTGCCTTCAGTAAAAATACACTGTATTTAGAGCTTAGTGTTAGAACTAACCTGTCTGTCTCTCAGACTTCTCTCTCTCTCTCTCTCTCTCTCTCTCTCTCTCTCTCTCTCTCTCTCTCTCTCTCATGTTTGTCTCTCTGACCTGTCTCTATCTCTGTCCTGCAGTGATCCCAGACACTCTCCAGATCAGCTACTCGCGCTCCCTGACTGGCCAGCCCCTCCCGGAGGGGGCGGAGCTACAGCTCACCTGCTCCGCCGGCGTCCAATCTGAGCAGCACACCCACGTGTCTGTCACGTTTGGCGTGCGCGGTGGGCCGGGGGCTGCCGGGGGCCCAGGGGGCGGCGTGAGGAAGGTGATAGCTGTGGATAAGGAACTGGTGGTCAGACCGGGGGAATTATTGTCCTACGGGAAGCGCTATGAAGACGGAGAGATCTCGCTGGAGAAGAGGATCATGGACGCCGGACGCTACGTCTACGTGATGAAGATGAAGGCCATAGCCCCGGAGGATTCTGGGACGTTCTTCTGCGAGGCTGCGCAGTGGATCCTGGACCCCGAGGGCCGCTGGGAGAAGATCGCCCAGAGGACGCTGGATATAGGGAACCTCACCGTGCTGCCTCTAGGTCAGTCTCCAACCCCGGGGTCGCGGGGTCACTGGGTCGTGAGGTCAGGTCACAGGGTCAACATGACAGGTTCTGGTTCCCTGATTGCCTGCTGAGCGGCTCTTAAAAGTTGTCACGGCGACAGCATCCATTCCTTGGTTTAAAGGTGTCTCTACAGAGTCACTATGGAACAAGTTTAGCTTATCTCAAGCATGATTCAAGACTCAACACTCCTGTCTGTATATCAGAGTGAAAGGACCGGTCTGTGTTTACCAGGGCCAGGGCTGAGGCAAGACATGTTGTCATAGTTACAGTGCAGTGACAGATGTTGAGGCTAGCTGTAGTTCTCATGGAGGAGATAAAGAGTGATTGTCCCTGCTGCTGTGGTTGGTGAGGCCTGTTATCTCAGCAGACCTCTCAGAGGAGCTGACCCTGGCTCTGTATCTGCGGGAGATCAGACTGTGTCTGTGTGTCATAGAAGAAGATCAGTGTTGTCTGACATGAAAAGGAAATTCACCCCTGTGGTTAAGTTTCGCTTAACATTCAGCCCTCGGGAGCTGAAAGCTGACTGGTTTCATTTTTTGTGCATTCTCAAATAGTTTTTTCTTCTTCTATGTGTCCCCTCCCCTCCTCTCTCATCTCCCTTCCTCTCCCTTCCTCTCCCATCTCCCCTCCCTTCCTCTCCTCTCTTCTCCTCTATTATCCCCTCCTTTCCTCTCCCCTTCTCCTCTCCTGTCCTCTCCTCCCCCCTCTCCTCCTCCTCCTCTCCTCTGCAGCCAAGTCTCTGGAGGTTACCTCCAGCCCCAGAGGAGAGGTCACCCTCCAGACTGGGTCTCCCCTCATCCTGACCTGCGAGGTGGGGGGGCTGCCAGCCGGGGGTCGTTCAGCCCTGCTGGTCCAGTGGATGAAGCGGGGGTCAGGGGGGTCCAGGGAGGTGGAGGTGGCCCGCAGCGGCCCCGACGGGATAGTGAGCTGGGGGGAGGAGGGCCGGGGCGGTGGGGGGGGCTCCATGGAGCAGGAGGGTGAGGGCAGGTACGCGCTGCGTCTGTTCTCCGCCCGGCCCGGCGACTCGGGAGTCTACGTGTGCTCCGTTAGCGTGTTCGCCGGCGGCCAGACGGGACGCCCCGCCATCACACGGATGTCAGAGGGCGTGACAGTTAACCTCAAGACCAAAGGTACGACCCGAACACTGACCCCTGACCTCTGACCCTAACCCGGAATCGAGCTTGTTACATCTAAAATGTGCTTAGTGTATTTAGAAAGGGAATTGGTTGAGGATATGGAATAATATAGTAAATCTATTCTGCTGGTGTGTGTGTGTGTGTGTGTACGTGTTCGTGTGCGCTCTCCACAGAGGTGCTGGTGTCAGCAGAGGCGGAGCTAGTTCGCGGGCCGCTGCTGAAGCGAGGCAGCACCATCACGCTGCTCTGCAACGTCACCGTGGTAACCACCGGCTCCGCCCAGGTGGAGGTGAGCTGGCTGCGGGCGCCTCTCCAGGAACCTGTGACATCATCAGCGGGGGACGAGGAGGAGACGGGAACGCTCCTCGCCACGTTGAGCTACGACGGCATGGCGCGTTCCTACGGTAACGGTAGCGAGGCGAGCGTGGAGCGCATGGCGGTGGGATGCTACCGACTGAGGATCCATGCAGCTGAGCCGGAGGACCAGGGCCGGTACCGGTGCCAGGCGGAGGTGTGGGGGCAGGACCCCCACGGAGGGTGGTACAACACCGGAGCCAAAGCCGGCTCCACCAGCGTCAGAGTGTACCTGTACGCCCGGGGTAAGAAGCACGGTGTCTGGATGTCTCTGGATTGATTTATGTCTCTCTCTGGATCGCTCTCTCTCTCTCTCTTTCTCTCTCTCTCTCTGGATCTCTCTCTCTCTCTGGATCTTTCTCTCTCTCTCTCTCTGGATCTCTCACTTTCTTTGGATCTCTGTCTGTCTCTATTTTTTTCTCTCTCTTTTATATCTATCTGTCTCCATTCAGCCTTACTGTAATGTCAGATATTTAACGGAGCAACATCACTGTGCTCTTGTGGAGATCACAGTTTAACGATCTCTCCCTCCCCCTCTTCCTCCCCCTCCAGCGGCTGATCTCCTCCTTATCCCCCTTGTCATCGGCGTGTCCTCTGCCCTGTTTGTGGGCATACTCATTATCGCCACGGTAACATGCTGCTTCATGAAACGGTTGGCCAGGCAACGCTCCCCGAAGTAAGAGAAGAGTAAGAATCTCCCAGCATGCCACCAATCAGGCGCCAGGATGTGGCGTGAAACAGGAAGTCATGGTGGAAGCTGTGAGGGGTCAGATACTGGATCAGCTGATCCGTAGGGAACTGATCTGGTTCTGCTGCACCTGGACTCACACCTGGACAAAAACCTGTCCACACCTGGACTGACCGCTGTCCACACCTGGACCAACACCTTTCCACACCTGTCCACACACCTTGACCAACCCCTGTCCACACCTGGACCAACCCCTGTCCACACCTGGACCCACACCTGGACCAACACCTGTCCACACCTGGTTCAACCCCTGTCCACACCTGGACCAACCCCTGTCCACACCTGGACCAACCCCTGTCCACACCTGGTTCAACCCCTGTCCACACCTTGACTAACCCCTGTCCACACCTGGACCCACACGTGGACCAACACCTGTCCACACCTGGTTCAACCCCTGTCCACACCTGGACCCACACCTGGAGACTTGAACCAACGCCTCCCACACCTCTCTCAGACATCGTGGTACCAAGCTGTCCTCCCTCCCCAACCCCAACTAAATAAGTACAGCACATGTATATACTGTAAATGTGGATATATATTCTGCTACCAATGTGACAGGTGTTTGTCTTATCCACTGTTATGGATGTGAAGTCGTCCTCCACGTGAGTAGGATCTAGAAGGAGGTGAAGAACTTTCCCCGTCACTTCCCACCTCGCAGGTAGTGTTCTGCTTTGTGTACAGCAGGTTAGCTGGGTACTGTGCTTCAGATCTGTGTCAAAATGTTCTGCACTGATGATTTAAACGCAAACGCATGTTTACAAACAGCCCTCCTGCACTGCCAACTGCCTCTGCAGCCACGCACACCAACACACCTAAAGTACACCTGAGAGGTTGAGAACAGGGACCCTCCTGCTGAAGAATTTCAGGGGGCCACAGCTGTCACCTTCCCAGACACCTCCTCACCTCCCCTGGACCCCACCACACTTCCCCACCTCCCCTGGACCTCCCCCTCTCCTCCCTGGACCTTCTCACCTCCCCTGGACCTCACCACACTTCCCCCTCTCCTCCCTGGACCTCCCCACCTCCCCTGGACCTCCCCACACTTCCCCCTCTCCTCCCTGGACCTCCCCACACTTCCCCCTCTCCTCCCTGGACCTCCCCTGGATCTCCCCACATCTCCCTTTCTCCTCCCTGGACCTCCTCACCTCCCCTGGACCTCCCCACACCTCCCCCTCTCCTCCCTGGACCTCACCACACCTCCACATCTCCCCTCGACCTTCCCTGACCCACCCCTCCATGTAGCACTTTGCTCTTGCACTTAGCTCATGAATCTGAGCCCTTCCCACTCTCTCCTCCAGCTTCTCTCTCCTCCAGCTTCTCTCTCCTCCAGCTCGTCACATTCCCGGGCAAGCTGCTTTTTCTCCCAGCGTGCCCCACATGACCCTGGGGCAGGGTCTGGCAGCAGTGCATGCTGGGTAATCCGTGTGGTAATGCCAGCTCACTGCAGCACTGAGCCCCCCTCCCCCACACTCGTCTGCCTGGAGCTTTTTATTTAATACTTCCCTGTTCTCCTGTGGAGCATGAGGCAAACCCAGCTCTTTAAAATGTTTTTGTTTTTGTTGTGGTTTCCCCCCCTGCCAGTGCTCTGCTTCCATTTTGTTGCACTGTTGAGATGCAGAACTAATGTTTGTCTTCTGTGGTGCTCTGATACTGTTTCTTATATGAATTGTTTACTGATTTGATGACTGCTTCTTTGTTATTGTTTTTATTTTTTTTGCAACCGTTGACATGCACACACATCTATGGCTCGTTCACTACATTTGTTCTGTTATGGTGCTTTTGGCATGGCTGCCGTTCAAAAACAAAAACAATAAACCGCTCCCCAATTTACAAAGACCTACTGTATGTTCGACTGGCCTATGTTCTTGTATCAGAACAAGAATGTACAAATCAAACCGCTGTCATTTGTATTTTACCTAGACTTCAGCTGACAATATCAAAGTCCTGTCAGATCATCATTACGTCACGTCATGTTCATCGTCACTACGTCATATCTTGTTCATCGTCACTATGGTTCTTTCCGGTGCGTGCTCGAGACGGTGACGATTAAACACGAAACGACCCCATATCTTTGCTTCATGACGTCAAAGCACGCAAAACAGCCCCGCGCTCATTTGCGTTTACAAACTGCGGCGGATCACGAAACCTTCCTGAACCAAACTTCACTACGCGAAGGTTATTTTTCGTGTTAACGACTGTGTTGATGTGTATAATTTGACGACACAATCCAGAGATTTTAGCACGAGTACCACTAGCGATGTATTTGGAGGCTAAGGTTAAACTGATCTTCGGTTAAAAGCAGTAGTGCAGCACGCAATCTGCAATAGTTCCGTCGAAACTCACCGCGCTCCATAGAGAGCCGCATGGAACACACACTTCATACGCGTGTCTGTTAACCTATTATGGAGATATCCTGTTTCAGCAACAATGTACACGTCATAGGTCTAATGATTTCAGGCGCAGACCCAATCTGATAACAGCACTACTGAATGGCATGTCATAACTTGACACAGCATTAAAGGGCCTTACATTAAAGTCCTTATCTATATTCAAATATTCATTCAGCAGACGAATTTTAGCATGTATTAAAAGCATATAGCATGTATTAAACTATGTATTTTATGCTATAGTTTAGAAGGTGCAGTAATGTGTGTATATAGTTTAGAGGGTGCAGTAATGTGTGCACATAGTTTATAAGGTGCCGTATTTTGTAAACCTCGAAGAGAAGTTTTTCTGCTAGGAGGGAACCCGAACTACAGAGAGCCTGCAGGACCCTAGGGCGCTGAAACTCCATCTCCCATGGTCACCCCCTTGGGTGTTGGGTGCCATGCATTTGGTAAGTTAGTCAACATCACATTTCCATATTCAAATTGCTCTGATGACATATGTTAGCTGAAGCTGTTGTGTTTGCTAAAATGACTCACAAAATTTTTTGCATTTCCTTAATCTGATGTGGTATTCAGAGTTTGACTGTTGGTAGAGATTGAACCTGATTCACACACTGTAACTTAGACCATTAGGACACACATGTCACTAGAGACAGCCACTCATAGCCATTTCCAAACTCCCACTCCCCTCCTCATCCCTCTCTCTTCTCCTGTCTCCCCTCTCCTCCATCTCTTCCCTCGACCTTCTATCCTATCCCCTCCATTTCCTCCCTCCCTCTTTTCCTTTCCTCTCTCCTCCCCCTCAGTTCCCATCCTCCCCTCCTCCCCCCCCCCCCCCCCCCTCCTCCAATGCCCCCCAGAGGAGTCCCTGCTGATGCTGGAGGGAACGAGGCAGCAGAGCGAAGCAGCAGGAATCACCCCTGAGTGGATACAGGAAGTGGAGAAGAAGCTAGCATCCTCCATGATGGACACGGTGGACCGCATTCAGCGCCTGTGCCAACTCAGTGGGATCTGAACTCCTCAGGGATTTACTGATTTTCACAGATTTTCTTTCCTGCTCAGCGGAAATCCCATATTAAGTGTTTATAACGACTTTTCTCCTTATTAATCATGTGGTTTGACCGGACTGTGTCCACTACATCTCTGCAGATGTTACAGACTGGATGTTAGACTAGTGGATATAGTAATCTGTGGTTAGGGTAACTACTGGTTAGAGTAACTATTGGTTAGGGTAACTATTGGTTAGAGGAAAGGGGTTACATATACATATAGAATAGACACACACAGACAGACAGAAAGACAGGCAGTCAGACACACAGACAGACAGAGAGACTTAAAAGCAGATAAATAGACAGGCAGACACAGGCCGGCAGACAGAAACACAGACAGGCAGACAGACATTTAGACAGACAGAGAGACTTAAAAGCAGATAAAAAGACAGACAAATAAACAGACATAAACACAGGCAGGCAGACAGACACACAGGCAGGCAGACAGACCCCCCCCGGTCCAGCTACACCTACAGCCTTCCTCACATGCTGGAGATGGATGTTAACGAGAGCAGGAGCAGCGCACTCTGCAGGACAGGTGAGGGAACTGCACCCCACACAACAGCACACACAGACACAGTTGTTCAAAGTTGTTCTTTGGAACAGAGGAATCAAGTTCTAAAGTTCTAACTGAACATATGAAGGCCGGTTGTGTGGTGGTGTACATGAGCGCTCTGCTGTTCATGCCAGATCCCCCTCCTCCAGGATGAACCCCTGAACACCACCCCCCCGTAGTAAATTGCATACCCATTCTCATCCACATACTCTATACTTTTTATAGCTCATATACCCCCTTCTGTACAGCTATCGCCCACTTTAAAAGATTTTTTATCTTTATTGAAGTTCCGTGTATGTTCTATGTTTGTTCTATCCTGCCACAGTAAATTCCGTGTTTGTGTAACTTGTGTGGCGAATTAAACAAATTTTGATTCTGAGCCAGGTCGTTCTGAGTAGAAGCCATATTGAAGGCAGGCAGCAGGCGAGAGAGAGTCTGTTCTCATGAATGAAGCAGATGTTTGACTTCAGGAGATTAGAGCCGGTCTCTTTGTCAGCTCATGTTTGAGTTCAGAAGGGCTGAGCGTACTGGACTGTGATATTGGACACTTTATAACTTTTTTTTCTCCCATTTTATTAGACACATTCTGTTGACAAGCACACATTTACACATACTACAGTCTCCACACTCCATAAAAATTATCTTGAACATGCTAGATTTTGATTGAATTCATAATAAGTTGTGATTACGAACAATCGCAATTGGTACATTCTCTCATATGACCATAGCACTCTCTCTCTCCTCTCTCTACACAGCACTCTCTCTCCTCTCACTATACACAGCACTCTCCTCTCTACACACAGCACTCTCTCCTCTCTCTTCATACACAGCATTCTTTCTCTCTCCTTTCTCTACACAGCACTCTCTCTCTCTCCTCTTTCTCTATACACAGCATTCTCTCTCCTCTCTACACACAGCACTCTCTCTCCTCTCCCTTCATACACAGCCCGCTCTCTGTCCGCTCTCTCTCTACACAGCACTCTCTCTATACACAGCACTCTCTCTCTCCTCTATATACATAGCACTCTCTCTCTTTCCTCTCTATACACAGCACTCTCTTTCTATACACATCACTCTATCTCCTCTATACGCAGCTCTCTCTCATCTCTCTACACAGCACTCTCTCTCTCTCTCTCTCTCTCTATACACAGCACTCTCTCTCTCCTATCTACACACAATACTCTCTCTCCTCTCTACACACAGCACCCTCTCTCTCTCCTCTCTATACACAGCTCTCTCTCTCTCCTCTCCCCTTCATCCACTTTTGCTGAAGGTCTGTCCCAGGAGGGCTGAGGGGCTGCAACACGTTGCTCTATCTTTAATCACTTAACTCTGTCTCCATCCATAGTTGCCCTCTACCTCCATCCCTCCATTCTTTCTCTTTATCCAGCCATCCTTCCTCTCCATCCCTCAATCCTCCCCTACCCCTCCCTCCATTCCTTCCTCTCCACTGATCCTCTCCATCCCTCCACATCGTCAGTTCTCCTCTTGTGGCAGATGTCCCCGGGCCTAGAAGCTGCAGTTCCATGACCGCGGAGTGACCAGATCCCAGAATCCTCTCTGTTTGGAGAGATGACACGAGGCTGTATTAACGCTCCCCTTCCTCTCCTTAGCGCACCAATCAGATGATAATCCCATTTCCTGAACAGCCCCTGTTTTTGTGATTCCTCAACCCATGTGATAATCTTTTTATGCTAGGTTCTATTTTTAGGTGCTCAACCAGTGTGCATGTGATTGTGTGCATGTGTTTGTGTGCACGTGTGTATGTGTGTGTGTTGGACACAACAGCACACACAAGGTCTGTCTGTTGCCCACAGCTCTGGATAGTCGAAGGGATCTGTAGGGAAGTGCTCACTGGCCATCTGCTGCTGCCAATCCCGGGAGCCCACATCTGGGCCTGGGGGGGGGGGGGGGGGGGGGGGGGGGGGGGGGTGGGGGTGGGGGGAGGGTCACGCTCTAATCCTGGGTCTTTACGCACTTCTAAAGACTCTAAACAGGCATGCGTGACCCCATAGATTGTTTGTGTGCTTGAGTGTGTGTGTGTGTGTTTGCGCGCAGGCAAGAATGCCTGTGTGCGAGGGTGTGTTTCAGAGAGAGAAGCGTAATGAGATCCCTGAAATGAGGAGGAGAACCACAGCCTGGTCTCTGGTGATGCTTCTCACCCCGGTTCGAGGGCAGTGGATCTGGGCGTACCACTCCTGGCAGTACAGGCACACCTGGACACCCTGACCAATGAAAAGGCAGGTCCACATCATGATGTTCCACACCGGGCTCTTACGCTTGTCCGTCAGGGTGAAGTTAAACAGCACTGCGGGGGAGGGAAGGAGGGAGGGAGAGGGAGAGAAAGGGAGGAAGGCAATGTGGTTTTACATTTTTCAACATTATTTATGGTAAACCTTCCGAAATCCTGTCTCCCACTCACTCCCACCACCCTCCTGCGATCCTGTCTCCCCCTCCCTCACCTCCGATGACAGCGAACAGGCAGAACATGACCGGGTAGAAGAACCCAAACCCCATGGTGAAGGCGTACTCGTGAACCACAGCTGACACCAGGAACACGGACAACATGGCCGCCGTGCGGAACTTCCTCCTCGACAGCTGCCAGAGGGCACAAAGGTCAGAGGTCATGAATACCCTGCTGTGAGTGGCCTCAATGGGAATGGAGGGGTAGTTATTGAGGCTGGGGGTTGTATTTGTGGATAGTAAGTGAGGCTGGGTCGATAGTTATGGGCTCTTGTCATGTTTACCCACCCAGAGAAAGTCTCTGTAGCCGTAGTAATAAAGCCAGTCATGGACCACCACATTCCACGTACGGTAGTAGTTAGCGAAGGATGTGGAGTTCCACCAGTCCTGAGGAGGAGCAGAGGAGGGAGGAGGAGAACAAAGGACAGGAGGAGGAATGAGGAAAGGGGAGAGGGGGGGAGATGAGAGAAAAGGAAAAGAAAGGAAGGGAGAAGATGGACCACAAGGAAACATCAGACTACCTCAGTCTCTGTAAACACCAAAGAAATCCAATCCAAGCATCACTGTATTTGACTGGAACAGGAAGTTGCATCGTACCTTGTAGAACATCCTGTCAGCAAATCGCAGCATCTCAGCAAAGGCGTTGAGCCAGCAGTGGAGAAAAGCAAAAAACGCCAGGAGCAGAATTAGCATACCTGAGAGGAGGAGGGATGAGGGGCGAGGGAGGGGTGGGGGGGAGGAGGAGGAAGGGGTGGGGGGAGGGAGAATGAGTGAGGGATGGAGAGAAAGTCAGTACCACACAGTTCTGATGCTGAAGAGGCAGTTGTGTGTATGTGGTGTGTGTGTGTGTGTGTGTGAGAGGTTTTGGGTGTGAGTATGTGATGTGTGTAAGAGAGAGGAGCTGTGTGTGTGTGTGTGTGTGTGTGTGTGTGTATGTGTGTATGTGGTGCCTACCAGGCAGAGTAGCGTTGAACACAGCCAGCACCAGGGTCCTGGTGCTGAAAGGCTGGTTGTTGTCGTTCCTGAACACAGGGATGCAGAGGCGCACCAGGATGAAGTACCCATAGAACAGACAGCCGAGGATCTGGAGAGAGGGTGTGTGTGTGGAGTATATTGTGGGAGATGATGTGTGTGTGTGTGTATGGTGTGTAAGATGGGTATGTTGTAAAGGTAGAGACTTTAGAATCATGTTTGTTTTAGACATCAAGTCTTATTACTGTGTGAGCTAGAGGACTGGAGATAGAGAGAGAGATATATATATAGAGAGAGGGCTGGAGATAGAGAGAGAGGACTGGAGATTGATAGAGAGAGAGAGAGAGAGAGAGAGAGAGAGAGAGAGAGAGAGAGAAAGAGAGAGAGAGAGAGAGAGAGAGGGGAGGAGAGAGAGGAAGAGGACTGGAGAGAGTAGATGAAAAAACAAGCCCACACTGAGTCCACACTGATAAACACACACTGTGCTGTTGACTACATGCCTTCAAGGAATCAATACTGTCCTCAGGGTTAGAGTTAACCTAACAACGCAGGTAGCCTACATAGCAGTTAAACACTGTAACCCTCCATCCACAATGAAGTCTTACCTTGGCAAAGGTCACACCAACATAGTTCCACCTTATGTAGGGGTTCCTGCATGAAGGGGGGAGAGAGCGGTAAGGGGGGAGGAAAGGTGAGGAGCAGGGGGAGGAGAAGTGAATTAACACTGAGGAGTGAGTGTGACCAGTTCATCTGGGTTCCACTAGCTCTCCTGGTTCTGAGGTTACCTGGGGTAGGATTCTCTGTAGATCAACGTGGGACAGAACATGAAGTACAGATAGCTGGTGAACGTGGGGAACCTCATAACTTCTCCTGCAAAAACCCAAAACCAGGACAACAGCCAGTCAGTCAACCGTCCTGTTCATCTTTCAGTCAGCCAGACAGTCAGCCAGTCAGCTGATAACAAGTTCTGGACACAAGATAACCATTCCAGCCACGATAACCATTCCAACCACGATAACCATTCCCATCAGATAACTGTTCCCAAACCATCGTTCTTGTAAAAAAAAAAAAAAAAAAACACACACAAACATCTTGTACCCTGCTCTCTTTCAAGCTGACAGAACAACAGATGTGACGTTCCAGATAATCATTTCAGCCCTCAAGGTTCTTTTTTGTAAATTATGGATAAATTAAGGATAAATTGTATTAATCATATAATGGTGAAGTCTGTTCAGAGACTAGCAGGAGAGCCGGGGTTCTGCTGTAGTGAGACCAGCCTAGATGTTCCCTCACCCTCTTTGGGCGGGTTCCTCAGGACCAGTGGAATGTTCTCCCTGATGAAGGAGTAACTCTTCATCATGAAGCGGATCTGAGAGAGGGGAAGAGTCAAAAGTTCAATCAGGAGTGTTTTGATTTTCACAGGTCATAGGTCACAGGTCACAGAGCGCGGCTCAGTAGATGGTCTCAGTGTGTGGAGCATTCGACTGCGGTGTCAAGGGGTTCACCATGACGACCTTCAAATCATGCTCTCTTTGGAGCTCACGAAAACACAGGCTTATAAATTAACCCAGTGTAAAGATAACGAGCCAATAAAGATAACCAGTTCATTCAAATTGTTACGTCTGATTGTGGGCAGGGACCACATCTGTGGGCTGTAGTATGACTATTCTAACATCAACATCTGCTCAGCTGGCTAGCTAGCTTAACGCCACAACCACACACACACACACACACACCTGCTCCAGTATGACAATGAACCTGGAGGCTGGGGGCAGCTGGTACTGTAAGACCACGTAGATGGGGAAAACCCCCAGGACGGCTCCTTGCAGGGCTGCCAGGGTTAGTCCCATGCCCAGGGACAGGGCCAGCTTGGAGGGGCAGTTGTGGAAGCAGCCCCCCCAGAGAAGCAGGGCCTGGTAGGGGACAGCCAGGGTGTAGCTGAACATCAGCAGCCAGGACCACATCACTGTGGGGAGCTTCCCAAAGGCGTAGCACAGCAGGTCAAACTCCAGCACAAGCCTGAGAGGGGGGCGGTAAGGAGGAGGGGGAGGAGGAAAGAGGTGAGGAGGGAGAGGGGGAAGGATGGGGGGTGAGGGAGGTGGGAGAAGGCAGAGACAGGAGGAGATGGGTGAGGGAGCAGGAAGGAGGGAGGGAGGGAGGAGGTGGGAGGGGAGACAGTTTGAACCCATCAGGGTTGTATAATTAAGTTGTCAAACAGAAGTTAGAGGATCACCCAGATACTCTCTTTTACACACACACACACACACACACACACACACACACACACACACACACACACACACACACACACCTGCCCTGGTCGATGTAGTCCACCGCCAGCGTGCTGAAGATGAAGAGGAACAGTGCTGCTATGAACATGTGGTAGATGGTCCTGATGTGGCTGATCTCAAACAGCTCGCTGGAAACACACATACACATGTAGGAAACACACACAGAAACACACACATACACATGTAGGAAACACACACAGAAACACACACATACACATGTAGGAAACACACAGAAACACATACATACACATGTAGGAAACACACACAGAAACACACACATACACATGTAGGAAACACACACAGAAACACACACATACACATGTAGGAAACACACACAGAAACACACACATACACATGTAGGAAACACACAGAAACACATACATACACATGTAGGAAACATACACACAGAAACACATACATACACATGTAGGAAACATACACACAGAAATACACACACATAAAGATGTATACAAAACATGCACACAGAAACACAAGCATTCAAAGGGAAACGTTAAAACGTCAGAAGGAACACCTTCTGAACAACAAATGTACACACACTGGTGTACACTTACTCTAGAATGGACTGTCTCGCAACAAACACCTTTCCATCCTCCATTTTGTGGGACCTGTCAGTAAAACACACATTTAGAACAACCTGATATACAAACAAAGTGATTTGTAAAAGTTTTTGGGAAGGTCGTTTTGGAATTATCGTCCAACCTTCTTGTAAAAAAACAACAATATTTTCAGAAAGAACTCATTGTTAATCACAGGTAGGTGTTGACCTGGTTTATGCCATATGCAGAAGTGATGTGTGCATATCCAAATTTACACTTTCAGGTGACGTAGTTTTTTCAGCCGGTGGTGGTCTGATAAAAGGCAGGACGTCTAACTAGTGAATAATACTAACTGGCTGGGCGTTAGGCTAGAGTTGTGGGAGTCATTTACTGTCCAGAATATCCTCAAAGTAGGAATAACCTCAAAATAGGAATATCCTCAAAATAGGAATAACCTCAAAATCCTGATCTCATCCTTTTTGGAGTTGTGGTCTTTGTGTATGGAGCTGTTGTGTGCTGCTGTTGTTTACCTGGAGTTGTTTGTGGGCTTGGTGTCCGAGGTGCTGGGTGGCTCCCTCTGGGAGACGGTCTGGATGCAGTGAGTCAGGGCCTGGTCAAGGAGGTCACCCAGCTGCCCCTGCACCTGCTCCAGCACCTCTGCCTTCACCTTCTAGCATGGGTGGGGAGAGTATAGTAGTGGAGGTGTGAGTGTGTGTGTGTTTGGGTGGTGTACGGGTGTGTGTGGGGTGTGTGTACTGTACCTCCACATGCTTTTTCCACTTTCTCAGGTGCTCTTGACAGTCTGCTGAGGTGTCCTCTGCTAGGGAGAAACACACACACACACACCACACACACCACACACACCACACACACACCACACACACCACACACACCACACACACCATACACCCACCACACACCACACACACAAACACCACACAAACGCACACACATACACACCTCTGTTTACTCCCCTGAACACTGAGTCTCACACACTCAGCAGACAGGCTCCCGATTGGCTCACCTTGGCGGCTGATCTCATTGGACGACAGGTTCTGGCTGCTGTGTCTTTGGTGCAGCCCATCGGCTGTCCCTGTTGTGGCCATGGTGACGCCAGGGGCCAGGGAAACTGATTGGTAGTTGGTGCGGTCTGCACCTCAGTCACGAACACACCAGCCTGAAAGGGAGGAAGAAGGAGGGACTATAACTTGAATGAACTTCGGGTTAACCTTAAGGTTAAGAGTGTGGGTTAGGGACAATGTTATTAACTCAGGATACATATTAGGGT
The DNA here is from genome assembly GCA_030340665.1 of Neosalanx taihuensis. Taxonomy (NCBI): domain Eukaryota; kingdom Metazoa; phylum Chordata; class Actinopteri; order Osmeriformes; family Salangidae; genus Neosalanx; species Neosalanx taihuensis. Next base: position 10,367,205 of record CM059289.1, read on the forward strand.
TCATCTTAGTGATCTTAATGGCTTTCATAACTTTAATCAGAGCAACAACATAGCATACTGGTCGTTCCCTTCAAAGGGGCTCTTCTGTACAGTCATCGTATCAAACCCGCCCACTTGTTGCTGTGATTGGCCAGACATCCAAGTCAGCCATAAATAAGAAATATGCATTTTTCCTGTGTGCTTACACTAATCAATAGAACTAGCCACTGGAGACTAGTTGGTAGGTTTCTCATGTGAGCTTGCTAATGATAAGAAGTAGATTGTGCTTATGTGTCAGGGTTAATAAAGGTTTGGGGTCAGGAGAAAGACTTGGTCACAGGTTTTATCCTGGGGGTTCTGTATTGGGGTGAACCTGAATTTATCTTGATTCGTAATATAGGCCCCCGATGTGTCAACTATAGAAAATCAACAGGAGCGCCCTCGTTCATCTGGTTTCTAGGAGTTACTTTGGCGATAACCGGAGGCCCCCAGCTATAGGGTGAACGACCTGATGCTGCAGGTTTGAACAGAGATGGTTTGACCTGAAGTAACGCCACACAACGTAAACACAACGTAGACACATCCTAATCTCACTGCCTTCCGAAATCGAAACATGCAGCAGATAAGCAGTAGATAGAGCTGGAGGATGTGTAGGAGCGTGATGAGGAGAGAGATAGAGGGTGGACTTGGACAGGGAATGGAGCCCGGCAGGATGACCGCTAGTAACCTGGCCTGCTGGGTCAAGGGTTGGTGGAGGGTGGGGTGGGGGGGGGGGGATCTAGATGTTCTGATCTATAGGAGATACACAGAAGTTGATGAGAGCTCAGCTTGTGGAAAACATGTTTTTCTGTGCCGCAGAGGTGTAACGTGTGGAAGAAGATGTCCGAGGTTTTTCAACTTTGCCAACTCGGGAGCAGGATTGCGTAATCCAAGTTCTCAGAATACATGTTTGTTTCTTTTTTAATCTTTTGCCGTCTTTTGCTCTTTCTCTTATCTCTCTCTCTCCTTTTTACTCTCCTTCTTGTTCTTTCTCTCCTCTCTTTCCATATCTCTCTTATTCTCTCTCCTTGCTCTCTCTCTTTCTTTCCATCTTTCTCCCCATCTTCCCATCTCCCCCCATCTCTCGCTCCTTCCATTGTTTTTTCTCTCCTTCTCTTTCTTTCTCTCCTCTCCCTCCTTCTCTCGCTCCATCACTTGTTCTCTCTCACTATCCATCCCCTCTTTGAGCCACTTGTGCTTCTATCTAATGCTTGATTAGTATTAAAGTAGTAGAAAATTACCATTCTTCAAGATATCTATAATATTATTTAGCGTAGGACAATTATTGCTGAGGTTTTAACTTTTGTTAAGCTAAAATAACCTTTTCGCCAAAGACAGTCAGTTTACGTTTGCTGCCAAACATAAAAGACATTTGACTGGGGGGATTCTTTAGCACAAGATCCTCTTTCTTGTCTCAAGATATGTTTTTAATATTGAGCATCGTTATTAAGTTCTGCAATCTGCTTCCTGTTTCTAATTTCTTGTTTATGGTGGCGATCCTCTTTAGCTAGACACAAAATATTGAATGAATTAATGATCTGTCTGGAACTCTAACTAAAAGTTAGGGAACTCGGGAACTCCAGTTTAAAAGTGTTCAGATCGTGACATTAGAGCTCTTGTGCTCCATCATTAAAGGTGCTGTTTTAGAACCAATGCAGACCAAGTGTTCTGACCTCAGATGTTTAACATGGTAGATTCCCCCCACTAGTGTTTAACATGGTAGGTTCCCCCCAGCAGTGTTTAACATGGTAGATTCCCCCCACTAGTGTTTAACATGGTAGGTTCCCCCCAGCAGTGTTTAACATGGTAGGTTCCCCCTAACAGTGTGTAGCTGGTAACAGGTGTACAGGTCAGGTGTTGAGCCAAAGCTCCAGGTGTGTCTGTGTTGGGGTCAGTCTCTGTGGGCAGACTGTTGTACTCACAGTGTCCTGGGTCCTGGTCCTCCTCTGTCTTCACCCTGCGCAGCCTGAAAATAAGACACAGACAGCCAGGAAACAGGCTGTTGTCCAGTTCTTTAGGCAGGTAGCAAACAGGTGGTAAAGTTTCAGTTAACAGGCAGCAGTTTGGTCCTTGTAAACAGGTAAATGTTAACAGGCTTGTTTGGTTGTTTGGTCTAGGAGCAGTTTGGTCCTGTGCTGGTCTTGAGGTGGATGGAAGTGTGAAGACATCAAGTACTGTGTGTGTATGTATGTCTCTGCGCGTGCGCGTGTGTGTGCATGTGTGTGTTTGTGCGTATGTGTGTGTGTGTCCATATGTAATAGGTGAGGGTAGTGTGCTAGTGAACTCTGTCTTTCTCTTACCTCAGAACAGAGGTTGATCTTTGCCCTGTTTGGCTCTTAGTCCTATGATGCTGCTAACTCCTCTCTCCTGTCTCTATCTGGTCTCTCTGGTCTCTCTGATCTCTCCAGTCTCTCTCAGGTCTCTCTCTGGTCTCTTTGATCTCTCTCTGGTCTCTCTCTAGTCTCTTTGATCTCTCTCTGGTCTCTCTCTAGTCTCTTTGATCTCTCTCTGGTGTCTTTGATCTCTCTCTGGTCTCTCTCTGGTCTCTTTGATCTCTCAGGTCTCTCTCTGGTGTCTTTGATCTCTCTCTGGTCTCTCTCTGGTCTCTTTGATCTCTCTCCAGTCTCTCTATGGTCTTTTTGATCTCTCTGTGGTCTTCCAGGTCTCTCCCAGGTCTTTCTGTATTTCATCTCTATTCTCTCTTGTTTTGGGTGAAGTTAAATCTTCAAGGTATTTCCTTATTTGCTAACCTTTTTTGTCTAAAGGATTCCCAGCGATGTGTGTCTGAAGTGTATTTTTCAATGAATGTATTAAAACATTGTAAGGTCTAACAGGTAGTAGTAATGGCTACTCTTTACTTCAGTATTTACCAGAGCCACACTTCTTTAAACTTCAGTGAAAAAGTGTAGTCTGTACTTTTATTTTTTGACTCTTTTTAATAAACATAAGGTATCTGTACTGAGTTTGTACTGCTTAAAATATATTTTAAAACAAGTCACAGAAGGAGGACACACTAGTGATGTTTAAACACAATCGTCTTTATTATGTTTTGTTAGATAATGTTTCATTAGATAGTGTTTCAGTAGATACTGTTCTAAGCTGCAGACTAGCAGCTGGCTTGTGGGCCGCATGCAGTACTTCACACAGTGTAAACAAACACACTGAACAAACAAACAAACAAACAAACAACTCAACAAATGGTGTTCCACCAGCCAGTATGTCTTCAATCTGTTTCTTCTTCTGTCTCTGTCTAATTGGACAGAGTTCTGACTAGCTAGGCTCACACTGGAGACATACCTATTACATTTCAAAATATGTCACATTACCCAGAGTGCAATGCAGCTGACTAGCTCTCTCAGAGAGAGTTATTTACTCTAGTGAAATTAGCCAGGTTAGCTTAAATTGTATCGAGCAGTTAGAAGAACAGTAAGTCAAGGTAACCGGCTCTACAAAGGAGGAAGCAGATGAGATTTCTTGTTTGAGGTTTCTTTGTAAACACAGACTCTGATATGCAGCACAAAGCTTAAACCAAGTTCATCTTTATACCTTTATAAAAATGTACAGAGACGCAGACTGATCTACGGTCAGGCTTTAGGAGACGGTACACATTTAACAACAGTTAAAAAAGGGGTCGGAAATCAAGTTTGAAAAGTGCATAATTCTTCACTCTTGACCACCTGTCTCTCTGCTATCTACTTGTCTCTCTGCTCTGACCCTGTCTCACTGCTCTGTAAAGGGTGGTTTGTCTAAAGGGGTCTTCAGTGCAGCAAGTGTCTGCTAGACACATACACACATGCACACACAAACACACACACACACGCACACACACACACAGCCTTAAACCGACCTGATCCTGACTGGATGATCAGGAGATCAATCAAGAAGGAGTGTGACTGTGTGTGTGCGTGTGGTTGTGTGTGTGTGTGTGTGTGTGTGTGTGTGTGTGTGTGTGTGTGTGTGTGTGTGTGTGTGTGTGTGTAGCCGTGTCAAAGTCTCTGAAGCAGAAATCCATTCATCAGCTTTTCTAGTGAAAGAGGGTGACAGACAGTGTAGATGACTGGGACACATGCAGACACACCCACTTCACTGATCCTACAAGGCTTCATACTGCAGATAAGAATTCAGTGACGTAATCAACTACAAACCAGTATTTGTTTTCATATTAGCATAGTGGTTACAACTTTAAACGGATGCATCGATACATTCAGTAATAACAACAACATCAACAGCCATAAATTAAATAAATAACAATTCCCCAAAATGATAAAACGCATACATTATATGAAACCTAACTGTATAAAAATAGTTGCTACACAATTACTAAATGTATTTCTTTTTTATTACAGTATTATTAATCTGCCCTTGTCTGTCCAGAATGAGAGGACTAGGATTTTTTTAACTCTCTGATATGACTAAAATGGCAAAAAAGAAAATCATCCATTAAAATGGTAACTTGACCCCCTTGTTCAGTGCAAGCTGCTAATACACAGTAATCCTCTCTGGTTACAGTACTGCATCCTATCTGCCTCTAGTGGTTAATCCTCATACTGCACCCTGTGGACACAGGTCACACAGTGGTCACACACAGTACTGCATCCTATCTGCCTCTAGTGGTTAAACCTGGCGCCGCACCCTCCTTTCCCTCCCTTAAGCAGAGCACTGTAGAAGGTGCTTATATGGGGGGAGTGCTGATGAGTGTGTATGTGTGTGTGTGTGGGGGGGGGGGTGTGTGAGATGAGAGTAGAAGAAGAGAGGGGAGGGGAGGAGGGGAGGAGGAGATGAGATGAGAGGGGAGGAGGAGAAGCGGGCACTCGTGGAGATTGGTTTCCAGATTGTTTTGGTTTCCACAGCATGATGGCATACGTGGAATGGCACACTGCAGAGGAGGAGGGAGAGATGGGGGAGAAGAGATGGTGGAGGAGCGATGGGGGAGGAAGATGGGGGAGGAAGATGGGGGAGGAAGAGGGAGATGGACAACGATGATCAGCTGCATGCAGATTTACAGAGGAGGCTTGGAACCTGGAGAGAGAAAGAGAGAGAGAGAGAGAGAGAGAGAGAGAGAGAGAGAGAGAGAGAGAAAGAGAGAGAGAGAGAGAAGCGAAGGAGGAATAAAGAAAAAGAGACCATCATCATCATCATCAAAGTGCACCACTCTCTTTCTCAGCAGTGAGCTGTTCCACCAGTGATGCATGTCAGTCTAGGATCACCAGCCAGCAGCTGCCGTCGTCAAGGCAACCAGCCATACCTGGAGAGTGTGGCTCATTAGCTGGCCCTGGCCTCTGATTGGACATAACGCTGGACAGGGTCCTGACTGTCGCAGAGCTGCATGTCATGTCTGGAGGTCACAGAGGTCACGCTGAGAGGGAGTCACCATCATTGTTGTCATCGTCAACAGGGGTGAGGGAGAGAGAAGTGGAGGGGTGGGGGAGTGGAGAGGTGGGGGGAGAAGAGGGGTGGGGGTAAGGGACAGAGGAGAGGTAGGGGTTGAGGGAGAGAGAAGGGCAGACAAGAGGTGAGAGGGGGAGAGGTGGGGGTGAGAAGAGAGACAGGGAGAAGTGACAGCGAGAGAAAGAGAGACGAGAGGGAGGAAAGCAGGGAGAGAGAGAGGAAGTGGTTAGTGTGCACCTTTAATAGTAACGGTACAGTGACAACCAATCCCTCAGAGCACTACAGGGACAAACTGCTTTACAATCGCATGCTCCAGGCACCAGTCACTTCCTGTTTGGTATTTGGGTGCAGACTGAGAGTGGGAGGGGTGGGGTGTGGGGTGCTCACCTGTTGTCATTGATGTCTATGGTGTTCCCTGTGGAGGGAGAGAGAGAGGGGGGGGGGGTGAGAGAGAGAGGGGGGGGTGAGGGTGAGTGACAGGAGGTTGGGGGATGGGGGGGGTTGAGGTTGACAGATTCAGACAGCAGTGATTTTTAAATCACTAGATTGGTAGTGTTGGTGTCAGAGTGGAGAGGATAAAGCAGGAGGAGGAGGAGAGGGGAGCTCACCGTTGTCCATGTCCAGTTTCTCAGCAGAGCTGATCGTCTCCTCCACAGCCCCCTCTGTGCCCCTGCTGGACGAAGTATGTTACTGCAGGACTACAGACACTGAAGCACAGTAGAACTACAGACAGTGCAGGACTACAGACACTGCAGCACTACAGACACTGCAGAACTACAGACACTGTTATGGAGACTGTAGAATAATGCATTTGGTTAGATTTTATCCACGTGTTGGGATCTAAACCTGTGAACTCTTTTATCCTCACCTGGTTTGGATGTTGGGGTTTGGTTGGGTCTGCTTGTTTTGATTCTGGCTGTTTGGGTTTGTGTCACTCTTGGTGGAGTCAGATTCAGTAAGGTTACTTTGAGTGAGCTCGTTCTGAGAGTGGCTGTCTTGGTTGGTGTCCCCCTGGGTGGGGTCAGCTGGGGTGGGGTTGGGTGCACTGGTTGATTCTACTGGAGCGGCGGGCTGTGCAGCGGGCTGGGCGGGGCCCTGGAACAGAGTGTTGCTGAATGTGATTGGTTGATCCGAGTTGCGTAGAAACAGGTGGTTGGAAGGAGAGCAGACTGGATAGTGGCCTGGACGCACTGGTTTGGCTGGAGGAGAGGGGAGGGGGAGGGAGGAGATCAGGAAAGGGAGAGAGGGAGAGGGGTAGAGAGAAAAAGTAATAAAAGTGTCAGCCGAAGATAAGCATCCCAGTTAAAGAAGAAAATCGACCACAGTTGACAATATTATAGTCGCTTGTGTGAATGTATGTGTCTGTCAGGGGCATCGTTAGCCCTGTTTTAGGGGGGCTTCAGCCCCCATAAAAAGTTCTTCAGCCCCTCCAAATCATTATTGGATTTTTTTTTTTTATTTTTTTTTTTTTTTACTATTGTTTTACATATGGACAAGTTATTTCTAACATGCTACATAGGTGAGTGCGTTTCTGGTTTGTATGTTTTCATACAAATCACACTCTTTCTGATCGAACCAATCTATGAACTGTCTGAAACAATGGATATCCGCAGCCCCCAATGAGTCCAAAAATTGGGCGTGTGCTGCGCACGCAAACATTACACATCCATAGGGGCTAAGCCCCCCCTTTCTTTAAATCCTAGAAACGTCCCTGGTGTCTGTGTCCTAATGTGTTTGTGTGTGTGTCTATGTGTGTGTCTATGTGTGTGTCTATGTGTATGTCTATGTGTGTCTCTCTGTGTCTCTCTGTGTGTGTGTCTCTCTCTGTGTCTCTCTGTGTCTGTCTCCGTGTCTCTCTCTGTGTCTCTCTGTGTTTCTCTCTCCCTATGTCTCTCCCTGTGTCTCTCTCTGTGTGTCTCTCCCTGTCTCTCTCTCTGTGTCTCTCTCTCTGTCTCTCTCTGTGTCTCACTCTCTGTGTCTCTCTCTCTGTCTCTCTCTGTGTCTCACTCTCTGTGTCTCACTCCGTGTGTGTCTGTATAAATACTGTACGTGTGTCTCTGTGTGTTACCTATCAGTGCGGCGTGAGGCCTGCGGAGGGGGTTCCGGGCCCTCATCACCTCCTTGATCCTCTCCACCTCCTGCTGGTACCTCCTGCGCTCCTTCATGGAGGTCTCCTTGGCCTCCTTCAGGGCCTCCTCCAGCGCCCTCACACGCTGAGCTGTGGAGCGCAGACGTTTCTCCAGCTTAGGGAGCTCGCAGCGCAGGTCAGCGTTGTCACGCACCAGCTAGAGGGGGAGACAGGGGGAGAGTGGGGGGGGAGACAGGGGGAGACAGAGGTCAGCATTATCATGCGGCGCCGGTTCATAGCACAATGTCAAGCTGACATCCAGCATCCAGACTGAAAACACATTTCTCCTGTTTATCAGGAATCACACTAGGAGAGCTATGAAGGAGTTGAGGCTAAAGGTCAGGGAGGTTAAAGGTCAACTACAGGAGGAAGATGGAGAACCAGCTGAAGCGGAACAACAACAGCACTGTGTGGAGAAGACTTTAAACCATCCCACGTTTCAAGACCACTCCTCCTCTCCGACTGAGAGGGAGTCTTGCAGTGAGCCTGAACCACCTGAAGCATTACTTTAACAGGTTCAATGAGTCACCCACCGCTCCGCCACCGCTGCCCAACATCTCGTCCCACTCCCACACATTTCAATCTGCACATCCCACCATCCCCTCAACGCCCCAAGGACTCACACACCCCCCCCCCACACCCCCCCCAGCACACCCCTGTCCGCTCTGGAGACCTGCTTCAGCGATAGGCTGATGTGAAGGAGAGGTTCCTTCCTTCCTGTTGCCATGACACTGCTAACACCGTTGCGCTACCCCCTTCCATAACCACTACTATGTGCAATACTTATTTACTCAATTAAGTGCAATATTATATTTATTCATTTTTTTAGAGGTATTATATATTTTTTATATGTGTAATAACTTGACTGTATGTTACTCATTACTGATTTTTTTTCTATGCAGGCAATAACTGGACTCTATGCCACTCATTACTTCAAGCATCTGCTAAATGAGGTATTATTATGATTATTATTATTACTTACTTTTTACTTCCTTACTCATTACTTATCCATGGCAGCAGCCATCACACCTAATTCTCACTTAATTTATACATGATTATTTTTCACATCCTTATTTAGATCCTTATCACATCTCATATTTATATGCGCCTCCCTGTATCTTGTACTTTTTATGGTTTAAATTGCTACCCTTGAGAGTGCTGTACTGTACCTTGCTGTTGCAAACTGCAATTTCCCCACTGCGGGTATAAAGAATGATCTTATCTTACACCTGCCTGCTTTGTCCTTGTCAAAGGACCGATTTGTAATTGTGGGATGCCCTGATAGGTGTATCTGGCAGGAGATTGTGAGACATGAAATTGCCAAGAGATTATGTTGTTGTCAATCAGAGAATGTCAATCAGAGAATCCAGGTGTTGCATCGAAGAAACTTGGGTTTCCCCTCGTCTTCCTTGGTACTTGAGCCAGATTTCTGCTCCTACAAGATCTAGGCTGGTTCTAGTATGGTTCTCAGCAGGTTCAGGCTGACAGTAGCTGGTTCTAGTCTGGTTCTAAGCAGGTCCAGGCTGAATGTAGCTGGTTCTAGACTGGTTTTAAGCAGGTCCATGCTGGTTCTAGTCTGGTTTTAAGCAGGTCCAGGCTGGTTCTAGTCTGGTTCTAAGCAGGTCCAGGCTCGTTCAGATGGGGTACTATATACTTACTGTAAGTCGCTTTGGATAAAAGTGTATGCTAAATGAATAAATGTAAATGTAAAATTTGTAAATGTTGTTCTAGTCTGGTTCTAAGCAGGTCCAGGCTACTTCTAGTCTAGTTCTAAGCAGGTCCAGGCTAGTTCTAGACTAGTTCTAAGCAGGTCCAGGCTAGTTCTAAGCAGGTCCAGGCTAGTTCTAGACTAGTTCTAAGCAGGTCCAGGCTAGTTCTAAGCAGGTCCAGGCTAGTTCTAGACTAGTTCTAAGCAGGTCCAGGCTAGTTCTAAGCAGGTCCAGGCTAGTTCTAGACTAGTTCTAAGCAGGTCCAGGCTAGTTCTAAGCAGGTCCAGGCTAGTTCTAGACTAGTTCTAAGCAGGTTCAGGCTAGTTCTAGACTAGTTCTAAGCAGGTCCAGGCTAGTTCTAGACTAGTTCTAAGCAGGTCCAGGCTGGCTGTAGCTGGCTGGTGGGGGTGTTTCACTGCAGTGCAGCACAGGGGAGGCTGCAGATTGTGGTCCACACTGCAGCTCTTAGCTTTGTGTGTGTGAGTGTGTGTGTGTGTGTGTGTGTGTGTGTGTGTGTGTGTGTGTACAGGAATATCTACTTGAAATATCCTTTGTTTCTCCAAAGGGACTTTCTACTTTTTTTCTGCTGTGGACACGTGATGGATGGTGCATGCAGACCAAAGATGTCAGACTGCTGTGCACCACACACTCACACACGCACACACACACACACACACACTGAATCACACACTCACATGCACACAGCCTCTTACCTGTTTGTGAACCTTTGTAAGCTGGTCCAGGTTATTCTCCAGGAAGGAGATCTTCTGTTTCTGAGTGCTGTAGCCTCCACAGTCATCAGCACCCCCCTCTGAGCTCTGAAGAGAGAGGGGGGAGGGAGAAAAGAGGGGGAGGGAGAGGGAGAAAGAGGGGGGGAGGGAGAAGGAGAATGAGGGGGGGGAGAGAGAGAGAAGGGGGAGGGAGAGAGAGATAGAGGAGGGAGATCAGGGAGTGGAGAGAGATAGTCAGAAAGAATGAAAAAGAGAAAGAGATCATGGATTATTAATGATTGATGATGAATATTAATATGAACAGTTTTAGTTCTGTAGGATACTATCAATTAATTCCAACTCACTCTCTTGACCCGAGTGGTAAGGTCGTGAACAAAAAGCTTTCTCAAGTTATGGAGGGTCTGGAGTTCACGAGCCTACAAGGAAGAGGAGAGGAGGGAGAGAGTGGTTAACAGGCAGATGGATCTTAGGGACATGGAGGAGGGGGGAGAGGGGGAAGAGGAGGGACATGGAGGAAGGGGGAGCCTCACCACAGTCTCCTCCAGCCCCTTTAGATCCTGCTTCGACTGCTCATGACGCTCATGGAGAAATCTGAGGGAGAGAGGAGGAGAGAGAGACATAGAGAGAAGATGAGCACAATTTCAGTCTAGTGTCCTGTATAAGACAGGACAGTCCACTTTAACCCTGTAGAACCCAGGAAGAAGGCAGTAGAACCTAGTCTACTCCAATAGAACCCAGGAGAGACCAGTAGAGCCCAGTAGAGGCTAATAGAGGTCAGTAGATGCCAGTAGATGTCAGTAGAGGCCAGTAGAGGCTAGTAGAGGTCAGTAGAGGCCAGTAGAGGCTAGTAGAGATCAGTAAAGACCAGTAGAGGCCAGTAGAGGCTAGGTACTCACGTGAGTTCCTCCAACTGCAGGCTCTTCAAGTGGTCTTGGGTCCTCAGACGCTCACACTCACTGCTCAGGTGATCCAGCTGCAGCGCCACCTGCTGGTTACGACTGAAACAACACAGGTAGGAGACAGGCTGTAACACACTGGAGACAGGCTGTAACACGCTGGACACAGGATATAACACTGTGAGACAGGCTGTAACACACTGGAGACAGGCTGTAACACACTGGAGACAGGCTGTAACACACTGGAGACAGGATGTAACACTGTGAGACAGGATGTAACACACTGGAGAGACATGGAGGGAGAGAGGCAGGGTGGAGGCAGAGAGAGAGGAAGGACACAGAGGTGGGGCAGAGAGAGAGGAAGGACACGGAGGTGGAGGCAGAGAGAGAGGAAGGACACAGGTGGAGGCAGAGAGAGAGGAAGGACACAGGTGGAGGCAGAGAGAGAGGAAGGACACGGAGGTGGAGGCAGAGAGAGAGGAAGGACACAGGTGGAGGCAGAGAGAGAGGAAGGACACAGGTGGAGGCAGAGAGAGAGGAAGGACACAGGTGGAGGCAGAGAGAGAGGAAGGACACGGAGGTGGAGGCAGAGAGAGAGGAAGGACACAGGTGGAGGCAGAGAGAGAGGAAGGACACAGGTGGAGGCAGAGAGAGAGGAAGGACACGGAGGTGGAGGCAGAGAGAGAGGAAGGACACAGGTGGAGGCAGAGAGAGAGAAAGGACACAGGTGGAGGCAGAGAGAGAGGAAGGACACAGGTGGAGGCAGAGAGAGAGGAAGGACACAGGTGGAGGCAGAGAGAGAGGAAGGACACAGGTGGAGGCAGAGAGAGGAGGGACACAGGTGGAGGCAGAGAGAGAGGAAGGACACAGAGGTGGGGCAGAGAGAGAGGAAGGACACGGAGGTGGAGGCAGAGAGAGAGGAAGGACACAGGTGGAGGCAGAGAGAGAGGAAGGACACGGAGGTGGAGGCAGAGAGAGAGGAAGGACACGGAGGTGGAGGCAGAGAGAGAGGAAGGACACAGGTGGAGGCAGAGAGAGAGGAAGGACACAGGTGGAGGCAGAGAGAGAGGAAGGACACAGGTGGAGGCAGAGAGAGAGGAAGGACACAGGTGGAGGCAGAGAGAGAGGAAGGACACAGGTGGAGGCAGAGAGAGAGGAAGGACACAGGTGGAGGCAGAGAGAGAGGAAGGACACAGGTGGAGGCAGAGAGAGAGGAAGGACACAGGTGGAGGCAGAGAGAGAGGAGGGACTGACTCAGTCAGGTCATCTATGATCTTCTGCTTCTCATTGATCTCGTCTCGTAGCCGACCCAGCTGCTTGTGGTGTAGATCCTTCACACGCACACACACCCCCACACACACACACGCACAGAACACACACACACATACACACACACATAACACACACACACATAGCCAGAGGTGAACCATTAAGTAACGAGTAAAATCTCATTACTATGAATCCGTCTCCATCATTGCCATGGTTACCTTGCCATCTAGAGTGTCAGTCTGTTTCCCACTGGTTCCCTCGGAAACACCTAGAAAACAATCTGACAGTCAGCCTGTGTGTGTACATGTATGTGTGTGTGTTAAGCTGTGTCAGCGGGTTAAGACGATGGCCTCATGATCGGAAGGTTGTGAGTTCAAACCCTGGCTGTGGCTATGTGATGTTGTGTCCTTGGGCAAAGCGCTTCGGCCTACTTGCCTCAGGGGGAATGTCCCTGTAATTACTGGAAGTCACTTTGGATAAAAGTGTTTGCTAAATGAGGTATTATTATTGTGTGTGTGTGTGTGTGTGTGTTTGTGTGTGTGTGTGTTTGTGTGTGTGTGTGTGTGTATGTGTGTGTTTGTGTGTGTATGTGTGTTTGTGTATGTGTGTGTTTGTGTGTGTGTGTGTGTGTGTGTGTGTACCTTGCAGTCTGAGCAGCTCCTCTGTCACAGCATCATAACTGTCCTCCAGCTGTCTCCTCTTCAGCTCCACGTTCTGCATGTACTCTGTCAGGGAGCGGATCTTCGCTTCATGCTGCACACACACACACACACACACACACAGGGTCCAGTCTATACTGTTCTACACAGGTCTGTTTTGTACTGGTCTGAGCTGGTCTAATCTGGTCTGTCCTGGTACCTGGGAGATGACCAGCTGGCAGGAGGACAACTCTCTCCCTGTCTCCTCCATCTTGCGGTGACAGTCCTGCTGCAGCTTCTCCAGCTGGCGGCAGCGACGCACCATGGACTTCACCTCCGACTTCACCCTGGACAGGTAGAGCCGAGCCCCACTGAACTCCTCCTCCACCGCCCCTGACACCTCCACCGGCTGGGGGGGAGGAGGAGGAGGGAGGAGGGTGGGTGGGTGGGTGCAGAAGAGGAGAGAAATGAGGGGAGAACAGAGAAGGGAGAGGTGGGGGTAGAGGAGGGGGAGAAGAGGAGGGAGAAAAGAGGAGGGAGAAGAGAGGGGGGAGAGAGAGGAGGGAAAGGGGAGAGAGGGGGGGAGACGAAGATGGGAGAGGTGAGGGGGAGTGGAGAGGTTACCCACAATGCCCCTGTCCACCTGAATTCCCCCCCCAGCCCTCTCTGACCCCTTATCCCCCTCCTTACCAGCACGATGTCCTTGTTACCCACGATGCCGCTGAACTCACTCAGGTCCTTCATGAGGCTGTTCAGCACCTCTGCGATGCGCTTCCTCTGCAGCCCGCTCACTTCCTGGATACGAGACAGCTCCTTCTCCACGGTGACGAGGTGAGCCTGGGGGTGCAGGGGGGGGGGGGGGGGCGTTAGCAGAGAAATAGCCATGCTGGTACAGGTCCTTCAGAGGTCATATGGGATCGTAGGCTGCTGGGAACACTCAACCAATCAAGAGGTCAAATCAAAGTACTGATAGATACTGGAGAGGATTAACTTGTGACCCAGTAATCAGTAGAGAGAGCAGATGGAGAGAGCAGCAGGACTGATCACTAATCAATGAAATACAGAGAGGAGAGGGAGGAGAGGGATGGAAGGAAAGAAGCAGAGAGGAAGGAGAGGGGGAAGAGGAGAGGGATGGAAGGAAAGAAGCAGAGAGGAAGGAGAGGGGGAAGAGGAGAGGGATGGAAGGAAAGAAGCAGAGAGGAAGGAGAGGGGGAAGAGGAGAGGGATGGAAGGAAAGAAGCAGAGAGAAAGGAGAGGGGGAAGAGGAGAGGGGGTAGAGGAGAGGGAGGAGAGGGATAGAAGGAGAGGAGCAGAGGAAGGAGAGGGGGAGGGGTGGAAGGAGAGGGGGAAGAGGAGAGGGAGAAGAGGAGAGGGAGGTGAACATGAGGGGCAGGGATGGAGAGGGGGAGGAATGTGTGTGTGTGTGTGTGTGTGAGAGAGAGAGAGAGAGAGAGAGAGAGAGAGAGAGAGAGAGAGAGAGAGAGTGGGCGTGTCACCATCTTCCTGGCCAGCTCGTCCGCCAGCAGCTTGTTCTGCTGGCTCTTCTGCTCCACCTCCAGGCTCTTCTGGTCGTAGCTGACAGCCAGCTCCTCCAGGGCCTGCAGCACCTCCTTCACCTCCGCCCGGGCACACTCACTCTCCTGCTGCAGGCCCGCCAGCTCCACCTGCACCTTCTCCCCCGCGCCCTGGGACGACGCCAGCACCTGGGGGGGCAGGGAGGGGGTAGAGTGGGGGACAGGGATTGGGGAGGCAGGGAGGAGGAGGATACAACAGTAAATCCATGCCGTTTCTACGCTGCACACAGTGCAGACAGTGTGTACAGGTGTTCCTGTAGAGTGAGGAGGTATTCGACCTCTTCCTGGTCCAACATCTGCTCCTTCAGTTTCTCTACCAGCTGGCTCTGATGATTGATCTCATCGTCCTGAACACACACCCACACACACCCACACATACACACACACACACACACACACACACACACACACACACACACATACAGACACACACACAGACACACATACAGACAGACATACAGACACACAGAAGGGGGAGGGGTAAACCAACCAACAAACTTGATGAATCGTGAACAGCTGTGATTCGTCTTGTGAAGTGTGTTTCCATGTGTCTGAGGATACATGTGTTTGTGTCTGTAGGAGTTTGTGTGTCAGGGTGTGTGTGTCAGGGTGTGTGTGTGTCAGGATGTGTGTGTGTGTCAGGGTGTGTGTGAGACCTTGTCGTCCAGCTGCTTGTACAGTCTGCGTATCTCCTCCTCGTACTTCTGCCTCTCCTCCTCTGAGATGCGCACCACAATGGAGGAGGGGCTACACAGGCTGGGGGCGGGGCTACACAGGCTGGGGGTGGGGCTACACAAGCTGGAGGCGGGGCTACAGGGGGTGGGGGCAGGGCTGGAGATGTCAAGGGGCGTGTCCTTGTTGGCTGAGGCTCCTGGACTCTGCAGCTCCTCTGGAGACTCCACCCCTGATGGAGGGAGGGGGAAGAGGAGAAGGGGGGAGGGGGAGAGGGGGAGAGGAGAGGAAGAGAGAGGGGGTAGGAGGGAAGCGGGGAGGAGGAGATGAGGTGAGTAGAGGAGGGGGAGAGGAGGAGGAAAGAGGAGAAGAGGGAGAGGAGGAGGGAGAGAGTGGAATAGGAGGATTCAGGAGTTTGTTTATGTTTGCATCTCATCTGTAAAATCCATATTACTACTGACCCCAATCCTGTTGGCAATGTGTGTGTGTTTTGTGTGTGTGTGTCCTCAGACAGTACTCTGACAGTGTCACAGTAATATGCAGTGTGTCCCCAGGACACCACAGGACTGCCAAGCTGCTAAACAAGGAGCCATACGTTTTAGGGTGTGTCAAACTGTGTGTGTGTGTGTGCCTGTGTGTGTGCACCTGAGCAGGGTGATGTCAGCTGTGTATGCGTGTGTGTGCGTGTGTGTGTGTGTGCACCTGAGCGTGAGGATGTCAGCTGTGTATGTGTGCGTGTGAGAGTGAGTGTGTGTGTGTGTGGGTATGTGTGGGTGCGCATGTGCGTGTGTGTGTGTGTGCGTGTGTATGTGTGTGTGTGTGTACCTGAGCAGGGGGATGTCAGCTGTGTTTCCAGTAACAGCAGCTTCTCTCTCAGAGCTGCGCTCTTCTCCTTCTCCTTCTCATACTTCCTCTTCCACTGCTCTGCTGTCAGCTCCAGGTTCACTGAAGCAGTGTTCCTGATGGTCTTAGCCCTGAGGGGGGAGGGGAGAGGGGGAAGGAGGAGGAGGGGGAGAGGGGAGGGGAGGAGGGGGAGGAAGGGATAGAAGGTGAGTGTGTGGATCTGTGAGTGTGTTTGCGTGCGTGTGGGTGGGTGTTTGAGTGTGTGTTTGAGTGTGATTGGGTGTGTGTTTGAGTGCGTGTGGGTCTGTGTTTGAGTGTGTGTGTGTGTGAGTGTGTCTGTGTGTGTGTGTGTTTGAGTGCGTGTGTGTTTGAGTGTGTGTGTGTGTGAGTGTGTCTGTGTGTGTGTGTGTTTGAGTGCGTGTGTGTTTGAGTGTGTGTGTTACCGTTGTCCAAACAGCAGTGTGGACTTGGTCTCTGCATCGTTGTAGGAGGAGGGAGAGCAGCAGATGAACATGGTGGTCCTGCAGTTTCCCCCCAGAGAGTCCTGCAGGATCCTGGTCATCTTACTGTCTCTGTAGGGGACATGGCTCTTCTACAAGGAGGGAGGGAGGGAGGGAGGGAGGGAGGGAGGGAGGGAGGGAGGGAGGGAGGGAGGGAGGGAGGGAGGGAGGGAGGGAGGGAGGGAGGGAGGGAGGGAGGGAGGGAGGGAGGGAGGGAGGGAGGGAGGGAGGGAGGGAGGGAGGGAGGGAGGGAGGGAGGGAGGGAGGGAGGGAGGGAGGGAGGGAGGGAGGGAAGACGGGAGGGAGGGAGGGAGATAAAGAGAGGTCAGCCCTGCAGTGGAAGGACACATGGTAATTTTCTTCATCTTCTTCCACCCTTGTGACGGTGTGTGTGTGTATGTGTGTGTGTGTGTGTGTGTGTGTGTGTGTACCGTTCCCTCAGCCAGGGCAGAAATGACGTTCCCCAGTGCTGACAGAGACTTGTTGATGTTCTTGGCTTCATCCAACACGGCTCCCTCTGCTCCTGTCTTACTGACCTGGAAAACACAGCAAACACTTATCAAATACACAAATACAAAATACACACACGTGTCAAACACACATCAAACACACACATCAATCCATCTTTTTCTAGTCCTGGTCCTTCCCAGCATCACCATCTTATGTGTGTGTCTATGTGTATGTGTATATGTGGGGGGTCAGGTGGCTTAGTGGTTAAGGCAATGGGCTCATGATCAGAAGGTTGTGAGTTCGATGTTGTGTCCTTAGGCTCTGGATAAGAGCGTCTGATAAATGAGTAAATGTAATGTAAATGTGTATGTGTATGTGTGTGTATATGTGTGTGCATGTGTGTATCCGTTTATGTGTGCGTGGATGTGTGTGTGTGTCTCTGCCTGTGTGTGTGTCTGTGTGCGTGCGTGTGTCCCTGTGTGTGTGTGTGTGTGTCTGTGTGCGTGCGTGTGTCTCTGTGTGTGTCTGTGTGCGTGTCTCTGCCTGTGTGTGTGTGTCTGTGTGCGTGTGTGTGTCCCTGTGTGTGTGTGTGTCACCTTCTCGCTGCCTGCCAGGTCCACCAGGTACAGTTTCCCACACAGCTTCTGCTCCGTCTCCACGTGTTCCTGCTTGATGCTGATCAGGAAGATGCTGTGACTGCGGGAGCTGTGCTCATTCATGTCTGAGGAGAGGAGGGGGGAGGGTGGGGGAGGGTGAGAGTGTGTGTGTCTGTGTTTGTGTGAGAGTGTGTGTGTGAGAGTGAGTGTGTGTGAGAGGGAGTGTGTGAGAGGGAGTGTGTATGTGTCTGAGTGTGTAAGAGTGTGTGTGTATGTATGAGAGGTCATTTGTGTGTGTGAGTGTGTGTGTGTGAGTGTGTGTATGTGTGTGTCTGAGAGTGTGTGTGTTTCTGAGAGTGTGTGTGAGTGTGTGTGTGAGAGTGTGTGTGAGAGTGTGTGTGTGTATGTGTGACTCACTGGTAACAGCGACGTGGCGGTTGGCTTTGCCTTCGTCAATGAGGTCCATCACTTCTTCTGGACTGGACACAAAACGCTCTGTGCAACCCTGACACACACACCCACACACACGCCCACACACACACACCCACACACACACACACCCACACACACCCAGGCATGAACACATACCCACGAATGAACACACACACAAACAAAACAGAAGAGAAGAGTAAACTAGTTAGACAGCGCTCTCTGCTCCTGCTCTACACTGACAAGCTTTGCTCCCGTTTCCCTTGACAACAGCTGTCATGGGACTCATCTTCAATAACCAGAGACAGAGTGCTGAATAATTTGAGGGATGTGTGTGTGTGTGTGTGTGCTGTTAGAGATTTGTAGCTTCTGACAGAAAACGATACCACAGATGTTACATACGCACTCACATACACACCCAGTTACACACTCACATACACACTCATATACTCACATACACGCTCACATACACACTCACACACTCACATACACACTCATATACTCACATACACGCTCACATACACACTCACACACACACCACTCACTCACTCACTCACTCACTCACTCACATACACACTGAAACACTCACTCACATACACACTCACCCACTCACATACACACTCATATACTCACATACACACTCACATACACACTCACACACACACCACTCACTCACTCACTCACATACACACTGAAACACTCACTCACATACACACTCACACACTCACATACACACTCATATACTCACATACACACTCACATACACGCTCCCACACTCACATACACACTCACATACACACTCACACACTCACCTTCACATATGGAACCCGGTTCCGGTCTTCATGCACCGCAAGGTTGGTCTTTGTCACTAGGAGACGAGATTCGCCACAATGTCATCACACATGGACCAATCACAAGACAGCACATTTAAACTCAGGATTCTGAGACATGATGATTTTGTTCAAACCTATTTTTGAAAATAATGTTTCAACCTTTCAAAAGGTTAAAAAGAACGCTTTTGAAAAACCTTTTTCTTCAACCTTTCCAAATGAATTTCTTTCCACCTTTTGAACCTATTTTTTCAAAACCTTCTTTGAAAATATGTGCTGCAGACTCACTCACCATCCAGCAAGTCTCTAATCTTGTCCATGTAGATTTCAAAATAGGACACCTGGTAATGACAGCAGAGCTGAACCCTCACATCACTTTTACACATGAATATCCACAGAAGCATTAGAACTAACAAAGTGGATACAGGGGCAGAGGGGGAGAGAAAGGGGGAAGAGAGGCGGGAGATGGGGGAGGGAGAGGGGAGAGAGAAGGGGGGAAGAGAGGCGGGAGATGGGGGAGGGAGAGGGGAGAGAGAGGGGGGGGGAGAGAGGGGGAGGGAGAGGGGAGAGAGAGAGGGGGGAGAGAGGGGGAGGGAGAGGGGGCAGAGGGGGAGGGAGAGGGGAGAGAGAGAGGGGGGAGAGAGGGGGGAGGGAGAGGGGGGAGAGAGGGGGAGAAAGCGACAGTATCACTCACCTTGATGTGAAACTCCAGGTTTTCATCCATGGAGAAGATGTGACTGAAGATGTCGTCTGCGATCCTGGGGATGATGCCCATAGCCTGAGGATCATGCAGCTTTCCCTGGGGGAGCAGCACAGCACAGACTGTCAGGTCAAAGGTCAAGTGTATGTGTGTGTCAGGGGCATGTGCGTGTGTGTCAGGGGTGTGTGTGTGTGTGTTAGGGGCATGTGTGTGTGTCAGGGGCGTGTGTGTGTGTCAGGGGCATGTGTGTGTGTGTGTTAGGGGTGTGTGCATGTCAGGGGCGTGTGTGTGTGTTAGGGGTGTGTGTGTGTCAGGGGGCAAGTGTGTGCCAGGGGTGTGTGTGTGTGTGTCAGGTGTGTGTGTGTGCCAGGGAGAGTGTGTGTATGTCAAGGGCATGTGTGTGTGTGTGTCAGGGGGCATGTGTGTGTGTGTGTCAGGGGGCATGTGTGTGTGTCAGGGGGCATGTGTGTGTGTGTCAGGGGGCATGTGTGTATGTCAGAGGCCTGTGTGTGTCAGGTGTGTGTGTTAGACTGACCTCCATGGTGTGTGTTTTCCCAGAGGAGGTCTGACCGTAGGCAAAGATGGTGCCATTATACCCACCCAACACATCTACATGGAGAGAGAGCGAGAGAGGAAGGGGAGGGAGGGAGGGAGGAAGGTATGTGGTTACTTCCATCCTGATGTGATAGTAAAAGTGTACACACACACACATGTCCCATTTGACAGGCATGTCCTCATATCTACAGCCCCACAGGTGACCTGGTTCCAGAGAAGCAGATTGAGACAGACAGACAGCAGTGTTAAACACGTCCCTGGTTTATCTCTGTTAACTCCTGTCGCTAACAGTGGCCATGGAATACTAAAGAGCACACATTAAGAGGGAAGGGAGAGGAGAGGGAAGGGAGATTATAAACAGAGGAGAGAGCGATAAGGACAGAGGGGGAGAGAGAGATAAGGAGAGGGAAAGATCTTAGACAGAAAGAATAGAGGGCCAGACAATAAAGCCACTGCAGCAGAAAGAGAGATAGAGGGGAAGGGAGAGGAATAGAGATAGGATGAGAAAAGGAGAGGAGGAGGGGGAGAGGAAGAGAGGAGGCAAAAGGGAGAGGAGGAGAGGGAGAGGAAGAGAGAGGAGAAGAAAGGGAGAGGAGGAGAGGGAGAGGAAGCGAGAGAGGAATTGAGCCATGGTCTTATCTCTGTAAGCCAGGTTCTGCCTTTCTTGTTTCTCTCCCTCCAACACACTCCAGTAACTCTCACAGACTTAAATGTTTAACCCATCACTCCTCCCTCTCCTCTCCTCCCTCCATCTTCCTGCTGTTGGCCTGTTCCTGTTGGCTGACTTAATTAGGGTTTCCTGACGATCTGTTCTCTGCTCTCCACAAGGCTCAGTCTGAACCAGGCTCAGTAGACTGACTGTGTGTACGTGTGTGTGTGTATGTGTGTGTGTGTGTGTGTGTGTGTGTGTGTGTGTGTGTGTGTGTGTGTGTGTGTGTGTGACTGACCTGTAACAATCTGCTTGGCGCAGGTGTTGTAGACTTGTTCCTGGGTGGTGTTGGTGGGGAAGACACGGTCAAACACGTAGGACCTTCCCTGGAACACACAGACACACACACAGACACACATACATAAACACACACACAGACAGACACACACATACACACACACACACAGAAACACACAGACACACAAACAGTGTCATAAACCTGAGACAATTGCACAAACCTTTGAGGTTCGATGTTGAAAGAGTAAACGCGCTCGCACACGCACAGACATAAACACATACTTGCACACACGCACACGCTTGTGCACACACACACTTGCACACACACTGTGATGTTGACAGAGTCTGGGCTCTGGCAGAGAAGCAGAAGTAAATATAGTAGGATATTTCACGATATGACTCATATTTATTTAAGAGCAGCTCTATCCTGAACCGCATGTTATGCTATATATATCACAGTGCACATAATTCACCCTAAAGTACCTGCGTGGGTACGTGAGTATGTGTGTGTGTGTGTGTGTGTGTGTGTGTTTGAGTGTTGAGAACAGGCACACACAGCAGAACAGTCTTAATGGGTGAGGGAGGGAAGAAGGAGGGAGGGATGAATGTAGGGATGGATCTAGGAGGAGAGAGGGAGGAGTGGAAGGTGGAGAAGCGATGATGGAGAGGAAGAGGACAAAGTGAAGAGAGGAGGTTGAGACTGTATAGATAAACAGATAGATCGGTATCCTGGGGGAGAGGCTCAAGGGAGAGAGGAGAGAAGCAAAGAAAAGATGGCGAGAGAAGATAACTAGAGAGAGAGAGAGAAAGGTTAAAAGCCTAATTTCCTGATTGAATCTGGCATTGGCCAGAGTAGGCCAGCCATACACACACACACACACACACACACACACACACACACACACACACACACACACACACACACACACACACAGGACAGAGCTGGAACTGAGGAGATTCTGCAGTTCTAATATCCACGATATAATCTTTGACCTCTTCCCACATCTCCATCCATCCCATCATCCCTCAATTGACCCATTCATCCATCCATCCATCACTCTTCGTTTACCCACTGTTTCACCCATCTAAAACCCATTTTCCTTTCTTCCTCTTGCGCTCTCTCTTCTTCTACCCCTCTCTCGCTCTCACAGGCCTTCACTGCCTCACTCACTCCTGTCACTGCTTCTCTCCTGCTGTTTCAGAGCAGACGCTTGTTAATGAGGCCGTCTTAGAGGCTCCTTTAGGGGGAAACGAAAGGGAAGGGGAGTTCTCCTGTCCAAAACAACTGAAGAAGGGAGGGAGAGGAAGAGAGAGAGCAAGGGGAAGGGGGGGAGGGGAAGGAGAGAGAGGGAGGGAGGGGGAGGGAGAGAGGGGGGAGGAGAGAGGGGGAAGAATAGGGAGGGGAGGTAGGGAGAAAAAGAGAGAGCAGGGGGGAGAGAGGGAGGGGGAATGAGAGAGGGAGAAGAAGAAATAGATCGGCAGAAGGGAGAGAGAGGGAGAAAAAGAGAAGAGAGAGGGAGAGAAATGAGAGGAAAAGATGGGGGGGAAAGGCTACATCAGCTGAATTCATAAGAAGACCTTGTAGACAGGCTCTAATGGGCCCATGGGACAATCATCACACAGCTCTGCTACACACACACACACACACACACACACACACACACACACACACATTTTAATTTCCTCTTTCTCCCCTCTTCATCCTTTCTACTCTCCCATACGCCTTCTCACTCTATCCCACCCTCAATCCTTCCTTTATCCCTCCCTCAACTCTCCCTCTCTCCATCTTCCCTCTTTCTCTCTCTCCGTCTTCCCTCTCTCTCTATCCACTCTCCCCCTCCAGCTTCCCTCTCTCTCTCTCTATCCGCCCTCTCTCTCTCACTCCATCTTCACTCTCTCCCCGTCTCTCTCTCTGTCTCTCTCTCTGTCTCTCTCTCTGTCTCTCTCTGTCTCTCTCCCCGTCTCTCTCTCTGTCTCTCTCTCTGTCTCTTTCTCTCCATCCTCCCTCCATCCCTTTTCTTTGATCCCCTCGTTGCCGTAGCGTCCCTCTGAGAGAAGCATGGATAAATAAAGACACAGATTGATTCATAAGAGGATTAGAGCTTCATGGTTCACTGTATGTTCCTTTACTGCACAGACATAAGGAGGAGAGAAGGAGGAAAGAGGAGAGAGGGAGAAGAGGAGATAATGTCACACTCGGAGCTGCCAGCGCTCGTCTGATTGGATGAACGGCAGGGCTATGCGGAGCTAGCAAACTTAACATGATAAACACTTGTGTACTATAAGCTGTGCTTACAGCATACAGTCTGTGTAATTGTCTGGAACCATGGCATCATAATGATGGTATTAAGAGGTGGATCCATTCTGGTGGAAGTGTGTAGAACCTCATTGAAGGCCCAGGTGTGATATGCCAGAATGCCAGGGGGGTGTAACTGGTGGCTAGCTGGAAGGTTGGACTTCCCAGTAAACACATTTAAAATTCTCTGTATTCTCGGACTCACGCACAGTCCGGTAGAACCCTTGGATTTATCAGTAGAACTCTTCTATCTATCAGTAGAACACTCTCATCCCTTCACCTTAAACTAGAGGAATTAGTGCTTAGATAAAGTAGAGCACTGCATAATTCATTGAGAGCTGGAGAGAAAGGGGGAAAAGAGAGGGGGGGAGAGAGGGGAAAGAGACAGGGGGGCAGAGAGTAGAGGGGGAGGCAGTGGAGAGGGTAGAAAAAGAAGAACGTTAGTTCTGGCAGTTGAAGAGCAGCTCGCTGTGGGCGAAGGAGAGGCTCAGACACACCGACAGACAAGCAGACAGACAGGCAAGAAGGAGAAAATCAATTAGGAGGCAGAAAGAAGACATGAGCGCCCACACTGCCCCTTAGACTCTGAGGAAACCAACCCACTCGCTTTCTACACAGATTCTTAACCCAGAGGAGTTCAGGCTTGTCTGTAGCTTGTTCCAGCCCAGTCCAGTCTAGTCCTGAGGGAAACAGAATCCCGTCTTGGTATTCTGAACCTCTTCCTCTCGGAACACATTACAGTCATCAGCAGCCCAAGGCCTAACCAACACGAATGACTCACACACTCACACACTAACTCACTCACACGCACACTCACACACACATAACTCACACACTCACAACACACACACTCCCATTACTCACGCACTCATAACACACACACTCATAACACACACATAAACTCACAACACATAAACACTGACATCTGTGACCTTTTATGCATTATTTAAACATGCATGACTCTAACACATGAACATCCAACTTTATGGGTTGTGATGATGGGGTCAGCTGACCCCTCATCCAATTCCGGGTTCAGCCCGTTACTCAGAGCCCGTCATTGCAGATGGTTCGGCTACCACAGCGACCGCGTTGTCATGGTTACCTCACATCCTCCAACAGTTCGTTTGCATCAAAGGTTCATTTCCTCCCTGTGATTAGAGGGGGCTGTGGGTGTAGAAGAGATGATGGAGAACCAGACCACCTCCATCCTAACCTACAGCACCTACAGCAACCGCTTCCCACTGACACTGAGCAAGACGGACACGGTTGCCGAGGCGGGGCGATTGATTCTGGTTACCAGGGAGTCACTTAGCGATGAGAGCTGCAGGCTGATGTACTGACCTGCCTTGATGAGGAGAGTACTGTATTTCTCTCTCTCACACACACAATAACCCTAACCCAGCCTCTATCACACACACACTCTTACTGAACACAATCTCAGTGTACCTCTCCATCCTCATCAGTGACCCCAGATGTCCCACCTGAACAGGTGTGGTGTGCAGCAGGTGTTCAGAATATTCAGCAGGTGTGGTGTTCAGCAGATGTGGTGTGCAGTAGGTGAGGTGTTCAGTAGGTGTGGTGTTCAGTAGGTGAGGTGTTCAGTAGGTGAGGTGTTCAGTAGGTGTAGTGTTCAGTAGGTGAGGTGTTCAGTAGGTGTAGTGTTCAGTAGGTGTGGTGTGCAGTAGGTGTGGGGTTCAGCAGGTGTGGTGTGCAGCAGGTGTTCAGCAGGTGTGGTGTGCAGCAGGTGTTCAGCAGGTGTTCAGCAGGATTGGTGTGCAGGAGGTGTAGTGTTCAGTAGGTGTGGTGTGCAGCAGGTGTTCCAGCAGGTGTTCAGCAGGTGTTCAGCAGGTATGGTGTGCAGCAGGTGTGGTGTGCAGCAGGTGTGCAGCAGGTGTTCCAGTAGGTGTTCAGCAGGTATTCAGCAGGTGTTCAGCAGGTGTTCAGCAGGTATGGTGTGCAGCAGATGTGGTGTTCAGCAGGTATGGTGTGCAGCAGGTGTGGTGTGCAGCAGGTGTGCAGCAGGTGTTCCAGTAGGTGTTCAGCAGGTATTCAGCAGGTGTTCAGCAGGTGTTCAGCAGGTGTTCAGCAGGTGTGGTGTTCAGTAGGTGTGGTGTTCAGCAGGTGTTCAGCAGGTGTTCAGCAGGTATGGTGTGCAGCAGGTGTGGTGTGCAGCAGGTGTGCAGCAGGTGTTCCAGTAGGTGTTCAGCAGGTATTCAGCAGGTGTTCAGCAGGTGTTCAGCAGGTGTTCAGCAGGTGTTCAGCAGGTATGGTGTGCAGCAGATGTGGTGTTCAGCAGGTATGGTGTGCAGCAGGTGTGCAGCAGCGGTGTGCAGGCAGCAGGGTTAAGCAGAAACACAGTCAGACATGTACTTGTGGTCCAGGATCTGCTGCCCTGCTCTCCACATGCTATGGTGTGTTACTCTGGATCAAATCAATGCTTAATCAATAAAACAGAAATGTTCTGCAGCAGCAGACCATGTCAACACCAGGATGGATCAATATCCATGTATTACCATGTTCATCTGTAGTAGAAGGAACAGGTTGGTCGTCACTTCAGTGTTACTTTGTAAAACTTTAGGCTTTAGTCTAGAATGAATGTAGACTGTATTTAGTGAATGTAGACTGTATTTAATGAATGTAGACCTTACTTACATTTATTATTTACATTCTTATCCAGAACGACTTACAGCAAGTACAGGGACATTCCCCCTGAGGCAAGTAGGGTGAAGTGCCTTGCCCAAGGACACAACGTCATGTAGCCACAGCCGGGAATCGACCACTAGTCCAACGCCGCTAAGCCACCTGTCTCCCCCTATGTAGTGAATGTAGACTGCAACTTTTTCTATTCTTTTTCTATAAGTTCTATTCTCTTCTACTTTATAGTAGTCTTCTGTTTTCTAGTCTTCTCCATCACAGCATGTGAACAACAGGTTAAGGATGTAACCCTCTGCATCATCCATTAGTGCTGTTAGAAGCTGCTAGACATGTAGCATCCATCTTGCCTTAAAGAGACACATCACACACCTCGCAGTAGACACACACACCACAGTAGACACACACCACACAGTAGACACACACCACACCACGCAGTAGACACACACCACGCAGCAGATACACACCACACAGTAGACACACCCTGCAGTAGACACACACCACGCAGCAGATACACACACACCACACAGTAGACACACACCACACCACGCAGCAGATACACACACACCACACCACGCAGCAGATACACACACACACCGCCCCGCCGTTAGCCAGACAGTTACTGATGAATAAAAAGTATTCAGTGAGAGAGCAGCATTGGAGTGATTGTGCAGGCAGGGACATTGTTGCAGAGGCACACTCCTTATCAGATAATGCGATCTGGTGCATCCTGACACAGAGATAGGTAGTATACAGCTAACTGCACACACAATACTGCATGACAGAACGCTGTCCTGCACACAGCTCTAACAGAATGCTGTCCTGCACACAGCTCTAACAGAATGCTGTCCTGCACACAGCTCTGTCTAACAGAACGCTGTCCTGCACACAGCTCAAACATAATGCTGTCCTGCACACAGCTCTAACAGAACGCTGTCCTGCAGACAGCTCTAACAGAATGCTGTCCTGCACACAGCTCTGTCTAACAGAACGCTGTCCTGCACACAGCTCTAACAGAATGCTGTCCTGCACACAGCTCTAACAGAATGTTGTCCTGCACACAGCTCTGTCTAACAGAACGCTGTCCTGCACACAGCTCTAACAGAACGCTGTCCTGCACACAGCTCTGCCTAACTTCACCCCTAACTTCACCCCTCACATCCTCATCCCCTCTAGCCTCCTCACACCCCTCCCTCCCGACTCCCGCCCTTCCCTCCTAGTTCTCCTCAGTTGTCCTGCTCTCCCCCTCTCCTCCATACCCCTTCTCTTCCCTCTCCCTTCAAACAGACTCTATTTACAGTAGGCACTAGTTTCAACAGTCTTCCCACCAAATCGAATTGCATTAGTGTAGCTTCACAGATAAGCACTTCCTATCCACCTAACCCCACGCAGAGGATCAAAATCTAAGAGGAAACTCTCCCAACAGGAATCCAGAGGTCTCCTCTTCCCAGCAGTAGAGCTGAACACACAAAGCACCAAGAAAACACACAGTCACTTCTCATAACGCATCATTTCCTCTGCAGAACACCCTTTTTTCCTGCTTCATCTCCTTCTCCTTCTGAGACGATGAGCGAATTATTCAGTTCTCTCGTCCACCCTGAACGCATAAAATCAGTCTTGTCTAAAGATAATCAGCCAATTGTCTGAGCCAACGCTCAGACAAAGAGGTCATCGCTTTATAAATAGCCGAGTCTGTGGACTTTAGGCTGTTGGATACATTTTGACACTCATGTGTGACGCTGTGATATTAGAAAGTAAAAGCATATTCTGGCTGGTTTGGGAGAAAACGACGTCCTTCTAAATATTTTGAAAAGACGCTTTGTAAAAGTGACGTTAATAGGAGCTCATTGAGATGAGGTGCAGCTGATTGCTTGGCCATCTGACTGTAGATCGGGAGGTTAGCGGTTCAAATCCCCCCTCTTTCTGTTGCTGTGGCTACCAAAGTCTACTCACTGAATGCATAATTTATATTGGATCTATTTTGAACAGCATGAGTCTCACGTCAACAAAAGCAAAGCTTTTCTTTAGGCTAGATGATATTGTTCGATGCGAGGGTCTTTCTTCTTCTTAACTCCAATGAGAAACGTTCAGTTTCAGTAACAGAACAACAAGCAGCGACACCAGCTCGTATCCACCTTGATTACTGCTCATTCTCAGGTAAGGGGGGGGGATCCTGCAGAATGAAATTGACTATTCAGCGCCTGCTCCTCCGCCACAGCAGATGAATGATCGTCTATGACTAAATGGCACTTCACTCTGCAGGACTCACCTCCTGTAAGGATGGCTCTCTCCCTGGCTTTATGAGGGGAGTGCAATCAAGAAAAAGCAGCCTTGAGCTCCAACTGTTTGTCCTTTTGGCTGCCACTCATAGATGAAAACAGCCAAGGACGCAGCGGCAGAATTAGAAATGACTGGGAGGGATGAAAGGAGGGAATCAATGTTGTTTTCATTCTGTTGCTGGTGAGGGTGGGATCCATACGTTAATTAGAAGGAAGTCATGCAGCCATCTGTCTTAGTCAGCAAGAGATAAAAACACCTATACTAAATTTATTACCACTCACCATATTACAGTACTAACCACCATCCACACTGATATTACAGTACTAATCACCATCCATACTGATATTACAGTACAGTACAGTATACTGAGGTTACTGTACTAACCACAGTCTATACTGCTATTATTGCTGTAATTACCATCTAAAACTGGTACTGCCTGATCCCTACAGTGGAAACTGGATGTATGAGACTGACTAAACATGTCAGAGAGCGAGAATGAAAGAGAGACAGAGGGGGAGAGAGACAGAACTGACGCAGATCCAGTTTAACCTCAGGATGTACCTTGAGCCAATAAAGTGGCATTTTCCCATGTAGTTCAGACCTGACCTCCAGCATGAAGAAAGGAAGAGAAGGAGGGAGGGAGAGGAAAAGGAAAAGAGACCCAGAGAGAGAACAAAATAATGATGTATGAAGATATAAAAAGAGAGAAAAAATGGAGAAAGATAAAGATGTACAGAGCGAGAGAGAGAGGGCGAGCCAGATTTGAGGCAGATACAACACGACTGGTCTCCTGTTCTCCAGAGAGCTTTGCAGGCGGTCTCTCCTGCAGTCACAGCAAGCTGATCTAACCAGGAGACGCAGACATGGGGAAGAAACATATATAAACATGTCTGTATTGAGCTTCACAGTCCCAAATGGCTGCTGTGTTCAATGAAAGCACAGGCTGAATTATTCATTGGAACATTTGACTGTGACTGAACATCCAAGACATTTTGTCAGGCATTGGAGGGACGGTTTCCGTGGCGCTCGTTGCTGTTGGTGGCTGATGCGACTGTACGCTCGACGACACATCTCTATCTCGCCATCTCAGGGATAAGACAGGAAGTGATAATCCTGCAACTCTGAAGACTGGTAGTTATTAATGTTGCTGCTATGAGACCAACAGCAGGGACAGAGAGTCCTCTGCATAGAGAGAGAGAGAAGTGAGAGATAGAGAGAGAGACAGGGAGAGAGAATGACAAAAGAGACAGGGAGAGAAACACAGGTAGAGAGAGAGAGAGAGAGAGAGAGAGAGAGAGAGAGAGAGAGAGAGAGAGAGAGAGAGAGAGAGAGGGAGAGACTGCCTGCCTGCCTGCCTGTAAGGTCTGATTGCTCTTTATTCTCAGACACCAAGTAGAAAGGAAGAGAGAGTCTTCCATCCATCACACCAGGATAAGAGCAAAATGGAGAGCAAGCATGGATCCTGCAGCACAAACACACACAGGCTACACACACGCACAGGCTACACTCACTACACACGACACACTATTTTTACTTCTATTCCCTTGGTGTCAGTCTCTAGCAGCTGTGTTGTCTAAGCCAATGGTTCCTAACCCTGGTCCTCAGGGAACACCTGTCCTGCATGTTCTAGATGTTTCCCTGCTCCAGCACACCTGTTTCTAATGAAGGGTCATAAACAGCTTTTTTAGAGCTGGATAACGATGAGAAGGCTGTTGAGAGAGGGAGAGAGAGAGGGAGAGAGGGGGGGTCTAGGAGCTGGTGTGTGTGTGTGTGTGAGAGAAACAGCGAGAGAGAGAGAGAGAGAGAGAGAGAGAGAGACAGAGACAGAGACAGAGACAGAGAGAGAGGCTAAAATTGCTGGTGTGAAATAGAGAGGGGGGTCTAGGAGGCTGGTGTGAGAGAGGGAGGGAGGTCTAGGAGGCTGGTGTGAGAGAGGGAGGGAGGTCTAGGAGGCTGGTGTGAGGGGTGTGGTAGCCTGGTTAAACAGCTTCGGGGGATCTCCAGCCTTCCATCAGGTCTGACAGGAAAACCCTGATGAAGTCTGGGAGACGACAGTCACGCCTAATCTGATCTGACTGCTGAGAGATACACAAGCTCACACACTAGATAGCAGCACACACACGCCTAGACATCCGCACACACACTCATATGGTCCTGAGAGCTTTGATAACATACTGCTACCTCCTAAACAGAGAGAGAGAGAGAGAGAGAGAGAGAGAGAGGGGGAGAGAGAGAGAGAGAGAGAGAGAGAGAGAAATAGCCTTGCAGTTGCAGAGATAGCATTGACAATATGAAGTCAATTGCAGGGATTTAAAACAAACCCTAACACACTCTTACTGGGAGAGAGGTGATGTCTTTGTGTGTCAGAGCTCAGTCGTGTGTGTGTAGGTGTGGATATGTGTGTGTGTGTGGATGTGTATGTGTGACTAGATGTCATGCATACGGGTGTGTGTGCATGTGAGTGTTTGTCTGTAGGTGTGGATATGTGGTGGTGTGTGACTACGTCAGGTGTCTGGGTGTGAGTATAAGTGCGTAGATTGCGTTTGTGTGTGTGTGGGTGTGTGTGTGTGTGACCAGAAGTATGTAAGCAAGTGTGATTATGCAAAGGCAGTTTGCACTCTAAAGCATATTTGCATCTAGAGAGTTGTAATATCATCCCAGATGGGCTTCTATTACACCGATTGACTTCAGACAAAACATCTTGATAGAGGAGTCATTATGAAATCCCTCAACAGCCTGGAACATTACTATTCAGTTCCTATTTTAGAAACAGAGAACGCAAGGCAGCTCTCGCTCTCTGCCTGCAAAGCACTCACATCGAACTGTACGGTGTATCCTTCTGTGTTCACACACACACAAACACACACACACATCCATCTACCTGGGCCTGTTCCTCTACATTCACACCTGCAGACAGAGAGATCATGCATTACCACATGGGGTGAAGCTGTTGTGGTGGTGATGCAGAGGCGCAAACTGGAGTCATCAAAGCTACCTGGGAACCGTTATGATGATGCTCTTTATCTCATTCCAAAAGAAGCTACGTAATACCGGCCCATGTGCAATGCTGCTCACAGCAAGGATCACAAAAGCTTCTAACAGTATTTCAGTGTTCAGAGTCGAGGAACAGTTTTTATTTATCAGGCCCAGTGCCCAGAAAAGCTATAGGGTTCCTCTGTACGTCTCTATGTCTCACACACACACACACACACACACACACACACACACATACACAAACCCACATACACACACACACACACACACACAAACACACCGTCTCAAACACACACAGTCACAGGCATACTGTCAGACATGCAGTAACACAACATTTTGTGCTGTATAAACACATGATATAAACTAGGTAAAAAGCCTATTATGTCTGGAAAAGTTAGATGGAGGTGATAAAGATGATGATGAAGATGAGGAGGAAAGGCTTAAGAGTCCAGATCAGAGGTTGCTGGCTAGTTTATCCACAGTTTGATATCGTACCCAGGCCGTCCAAACACGTCGACGCTTTCGCGTGACAGAAAGTGAAGGAAAAGGTCAGCATCGATCTGACCCTGGCGACATAACTGAGATGTTTCATCAAGAAACACGGATGACACGACGCTACACGAAAATAACCCAACTCACCCCGAGGATGACGGTGTCATCTCCCTGGAATGCTGGAATAAATTTGTCTCCGCGTACTGTTTCGGATTGATTCAACGGACGAAAGCGACACAGCACCTTAATATTGCATTCTGCAGATGCATCGGCCATTGTGGAAAGAGGATGCGCTCCAAAAAAATAGCTCTTTTTTAACAGAAATATTTCACGCTTAAACTGTCTTGGACTCCTGCGACTTATTGAAATAAGCAGCGCTGCGACTTATACACGGTCTCTCCCAGCGAATGACAAACGGATCATTGAGAAAACTAAAAAATCTGTATTGCACCGCACCGCTTCCAAATGATGGGGGATCAAAAGACTAAAATTTATAAGGATCCTATTGTCTGGATGAAAAAGTTTTCGACCTTCGAACTGAACTAAATGGAACACTAAACCAAGATACCAAAGGGTGGGATTTTTTGGGTTGAAAACAGTCGGTTCTTTCTAAAGGATGTGCAGGCTGTGCCGTGCGTGTCCGCTTGGCTGGACCGGGAGCAGGGGACTGTCTCGTGCCGTGCATCACTGGCAGCTCGCGGCTTTGTGTGATGCTTCGGGGCGTGGTCTTGTCCTGGTTGCCAGGCAACCTTAAAGAGAGACTCCCATCCTCGCATCAGGACCACCAACACAATTGCCGCTGTTAACACGCTCTGAATGCACAAAATGGTGCGGGTGATGAGACGATGACAACCTGTAATTGTCCCAATCCAATCTAGGATAGCATCTAGAATAGTTCATTGAGACGAAATACGGCACATTTTATGCATAGGCTAAGATAATATGTTGTTTATCTGTAGATATGTTTTGTTAAGAGTTTTAAAATCCATGTAGGCCTAAGCAGAATATATGTTAAAAGGTTGTACTGAACATTTCATACAGGCAAAACAAATACATATTATATGAGCTTATATGCTATATTTATCCCAAATAGGCTACAGATTGTTATAGTATCTCTAAATGTAATTCATCGACTTAGAAAAAAACTTCACGCATGCGCAGCAGTTGGAGCCCGTCCAGCCCTCCTGTCAGACTTGAGCTCAGTGAGCTACAACGAGCTAACGACGTCTGCTGCTGCCACACAGCTCAGCCACTCCTCAAACGACTGTGGAAAGACAGCTGTCATTTATCTAGTTAACATCCACTGGTTTCGTTCCTGCACCCTCAACAATGGCTGATCCTAAATACGCTCATTTGCCAGGAATCGTAAGTGACTGAACAAAGCTAGTTAGCACGATTGACCTGATAGCCTAGCTGTGAATAACGGGCTCCCTAGTTAGAGCTAAATGACATATTTGCCTAAATATGCAATGCAGCGATTTAATGACATGTTCTGCATAGAAGTATGCAGTTCACTAAAATGTTAGTTTGCTGTTGAGATTATCTTTGTGATCTTTGAAACAGCAAAGCTAACTTGAGGCTGTTGCTAGGCTGCCAGCTCAGCTGACGTCATCATCTGGTGTTAGCATTGGCTTGATAGCACAGGCCGGTGACACTGGGGCGTTGGCCAGTTGATAGAAAGCTTTTAACTACTGAAATATTCCAAATATGACCCCCTGTGTGATAACCAAACTGTGGTTATCTATGTGACGTGTGTTTATGTCATTTCTGCTGGTGATAGTAGAGTTAACGTAAACTAGCTACAGTAGCTCCAGTTTTAGCTATGTTGTTAGCATGGCTAGTGGCTCAGTTAGCCACTGTGAAAGCTGCCTGGTATCAGGATACAGTCATGTTATCGTTAAGGCACCAAATGCACGTTTTGCACGTTATCAAATCACATTTTTGTGTTTTCATCAGGCCTCAAATGAGCCCGATGTGTACGAGACCAGCGACCTTCCAGAGGATGACCAGGCACAGTTCGAGTCGGTGAGTGACAATCACAAACCAGGGGGTTTCAAACTGGAGTACCACATTGCTTCTACTCCCCATCCAGGCGTTGTTATACGTCCATGTAGGGCAGAGAGAAGCTACAGTCCTGTCTACCCCCCCCCCCCCCCCCACACCCCCCAATGTCAACCCTGCCAGCCCACCTCAGTTACTAATGTTGTTCATGTGTTAACTGCCTCTCATACCCAGTCCTAACTAGCCTCTTCCCTCCCCTGTCCGGTATTCCCTCCCCACCCCTGTGTCTCTCCCCTCTCCACCCCTGTGTCTCTCCCCTCCCCACCCCTGTGTCTCTCCCCTCCCCACCCCTGTGTCACTAACCTCCCCTCCCCTCCCCACCCCTGTGTTGCTAACCTCCCCTCCCCTTGTACCCCCTGTCCTCCCCTGTGTTCCTCACCTCCCTCACTTCCCCCATCCGTGACTCTTATACTGACTCCTCCCGGGATGCTAGTTTGTCCAAGTAAGAGGTTCTCTTTATGTCTCTGTCAGTGCAGACTCTGCATGGGGTGACCCTGTCCTCTGCTGACTCAAACACTCCCCTGTGCCTCCCCCCCTCCCCTGTGCCTCCCCTCCCTCTCCCCGGGGTCAAATCATAGATTTCTATTTATGATTGTTTTGATGTGGAATTGATGGGTCTTTTTTTCTGTCATAACATGTAATAAAAAAGAGAGGTGGAGCTTATTGTTGATTGTTGAAAGCCTGATGAAGACATGTAGGTCAGCACAGGTGCGTGTGTGTGTGTGTGTGTGTGTCTGTGTGTGTGTGTGTGTGTGTGTATATATAATCTGTAGACGTTACCAGAGGGGTGTTTTTCCTAACCTTCCAGCCCAGCCTCCATGTGTTCTAACAGCTGCTGCCTCGCTAACAATCTCCACTCTCACTCCTCACCCCCTTCTGCCTGCCTGTCAGCCCAGTAACCCGTCTAACACACAACCAGACACCAGCAACTCTTTATGATCAGTGACCGATGCTCTTTTGCAAAGCTCTCTCTTGGAAGTCGCTCTGGATAAAAGCGTCTGCTAAATGAATAAATGGAAACATTTCCTGCTCGCTCTGAGAGACAGATATGCTATCAGTGAACCAGCTGCTTCTCCTTGTTTCCTAGTCGACCACAGCTGCCTCAGAAACCTCCTCTCCTCCTCCCTTCCTCCTTCCGCTCGTTCTGAACACCATGTCGCAGACTAACTGGACTAGGGGAGGTTGTTCAGGAAGGCTTGTACACCTCTCAAGTATCCTCCTTAATAACCTACTACTCCATCCTTCCCTCCTCCTGCTCCCCTTCTCCGCCTCTCCCTCCTTTCCTTTCCCCCCCTCTCCCTCTCATGCATACTCTTTATTGCTGACATCAGACAGTGGGTCAGGCTGCTAATTTGTCCTCGACCCCGGGGGTGAGGGAGGGAGGGAAGAGATCTGAAAGTCAATGTCTCCAGTGTTTCTTTCAGATCTCCCTGACTTCCCCTGCTGTGCTGCCTGGCACGTGATAACCACATTAATCTGTGTTTCTCTCTCTCTCTCTCTCTCCCTCCCTCCCTCCCTCCCTCCCTTCTTCTCTCTTCCTCTCTTCTCTTTAACTCTCTTTGGAAACCCAAGGAGCTGGTAAGAGCCTGACTAACACACCTCCCTCCTCCATCCCCCCTCCTCACATCAGCCCAGCTGGGCAGTGATTGTTTGCATGTCCTGACCTGCGTTTGTCTCTGTGTGTGTTTGGCCATGTCTGCCTTTTATCATCCCTCCCTCCCTCGTCCTTTCGTCTGTCTTGGTCCGTTGAAAACTGAAGAGATCACCCTGGTTCTAGAACCAGAAATAACATCAACACAGTAGAGATCCTGGATCTAGAACCAGAAACGTACCAAGTGTGTGAGAGAGAGAGAAAATGTGGGTGACAAAGTGTCTGTTGATTAAGCTCTTACATGGGCAGTCTGACTCCTGTAGTGACACCTATCCATAACCCAGCCCTATCCATAACCCAGCTCTATCCATAACCCAGGTCTATCCCTAACACAGGCCTGTCCCTAACCCAGGCCTGTCCCTAACCCAGCCCTAACCCAGACCTGTCCCTAACCCAGACCTATCCCTAACCCAGCCTTGTCCTTATCCCTGACCAGCCCTCCACCCAATATACTACAGGGGACAGAACATCCATTAAGAGAACGCCACAAATCACCACCAATCCACATATCAAATGATTGAATCATTATTTTATTTATTTATAATCAAAACAATTGGAGGGGGGGGATGCTATACAAAGGATGTTTCATTTGATAATATAGCTAATCACAGAAACTGGATTATGTGATTAGTGTCTGTTTACTCTCTGTTTTCATAACCGTGGAGCCCTCTGTAATTGGCTGTGAAAATGGGCAGTGGAAATAAGATTAGTGTTGAGCCCTCTGCACATCCAGCCGTGCTCTGGTAGCCGGAAGCTGCAGTAGCCAGCTTAGTCCTCCCCTCATCTCTTCTCTCCTCTTTTTATCATCTCCTGTGGAGCAGGAGGGTTTGTGGTCAGTGGTGTGGCCATACAGGAGGGGAGGGGTGTGGTCAGGGGTGTGGCCGTACAGGAGGAGTGTTGTTAGTGGTATGGCCATATAGGAGGCGAGGGGTGTGGCCATACAGGAGAGGAGAGGTGTGGTCAGGGGTGTGGCCATATAGGAGGGGAGGGGTGTGGCCATACAGGAGAGTAGGGGTGTGGCCATACAGGAGAGTAGGGGTGTGGCCATACAGGAGAGTAGGGGTGTGGTCAGTAGGTGTGGCCATACAGAAGGGGAGGGGTGTGGTCAGGTTGAGTGACTGTCCTCTTGTGCCCCACAGGAAGAGCTGTGCAGTGACAGCGTGGAGAGGATCGTGGTCAATCCCAACGCAGCTTACGACAAGTTTAAGGACAAGAGGGTCAGCACCAAGGGACTGGGTCAGTATCACCACAGACAGGCTCAGTATCACCACAGACAGGCTCCACCACAGACAGGCTCAGCATCACCACAGACAGGCTCCACCACAGACA
The DNA here is from genome assembly GCA_030340665.1 of Neosalanx taihuensis. Lineage (NCBI taxonomy): Eukaryota > Metazoa > Chordata > Actinopteri > Osmeriformes > Salangidae > Neosalanx > Neosalanx taihuensis. The sequence continues at coordinate 10,403,832 of CM059289.1, forward strand.
GGCTCAGCATCACCACAGACAGGCTCCACCACAGACAGGCTCCACCACAGACAGGCTCAGCATCACCACAGACAGGCTCCACCACAGACAGGCTCCACCACAGACAGGCTCAGTGTTACTACAGACGGGTATTGTGTTCCTCCTCTTGCAGATTTCTCTGACCGCATCAGCAGGAGCAGGAGGGTGGGCTATGAGTCTGGGGACTTTGAGATCGTGAGTCTGTCATCTGTCTGATGTCATCAGCATCATTAACTCACCAGGCTGCCTGTGTTGACTTGAGGCTAATTGCTATTCCTCTGTGTGTGTCTATTTTGTGTCTGAGTGTATTTTGTGTGTGTGTGCGTTTTATCTATGTGTGTGTTACCTGTGTGTTACTTGTGTGTGTTACCTGTGTATTTGTTGTATGTGTGTGTTATCTGTGTGTGTATGGTATGTGTGTGTGTTATCTGTGTGTGTATTATCTGTGTGTGTAGCTGGCAGAGGGCTGTGGATTGAAGGAGACCCCCCAGCAGAAGTACCAGCGTCTGGTCAATGAGATCCAAGAGCTGAGCCAGGAGGTGGAGAACATCCAGGTCAGCACTTCCTGTCCTCTGACCACTTCCTGTCGTCCCAACACTTCCTGTCTGTCTGCTGTGTAGTATGATCACTTCCTGTCCTGTCTGTACGCGTATGTGTGTGTGTGTGTCGTCCAGGCCACCACTAAGGAGAGCAGTGCAGAGGAGAAGCTGACCCCGGGGGTCCTGGCCCAGCAGGCGGCCCAGCTGAAGCAGCAGCTGGTGTCTGCTCACCTGGACTCCCTGCTGGGACCCCAGGCTCACATCAACCTGGCCGACCCTGACGGAGCCCTGGCTAAGTAAGGGGGGGAGGGAGGGACTGGGGGGCCAGGTGGGAAGGGGAGAGGGATGGGGGGGAGGGGGAGAGGTGCATATTGGCTGGCGTTAACATGCTGTTGTTAATGACTGCAGGAGGAATACGTTTTGGCATCCAATCCTGGTCCTCAGGGGCCACTGTTTCCCTGCTCCAGCAAGCCCGATTCAAATGAATGAGTCATTATTAAGCTCTGTGGAAGCCTGATAATGACCCTTAATTAGAATCAGAGCAGGGAAACGTCTAACACTGTCAGGACAGTGGCCCCTGAGGACCAGGACTGGACTCCCCTGATTTAGGAGGTTGTTGTTAGCATGTTTATGAGAGGATGAATGATGATTATGTTCAGGTGATGATGATCAGTCTTAAGACATAGGAGCAGAAGCCTAAACGTGTCTGTGTGTTCGCACACCAGGCGCCTGCTGACACAGTTGGAGGCCGCGAGGGGGTGTCGTGTGGGGGGGGCCGGGGAGGCCAAGGCCCCGACAGCGAAGGGGCCAGACGGGGTGGTCCTGTACGAGCTCCACAGCCGGCCTGAGCAGGAGAAGTTCACAGAGTCTGCCAAGGTGAGGGGAGGAGGGGGCCTGTGAGGGGGGGATAGAGAGATCCTGGGTTGGGGACAGACAGACAGGTGCTAGGCGTGTGTGTGTGTGTATGTATGAGGTGCTAGGTGTGTGTGTGTTTCTAACACGGTTGTTCCTCCCAGATGGCAGAGCTGGAGAAACGACTAGCTGAGCTGGAGACTGCTGTTGGCTCTGGATCAGACAAACAGGTACACACACACAAACACACACACACACTGAGGTACTGTCTAACACACACACACACCCTGAGGTACTGCCTAACACACACACAGACACACACACACACCCTCAGCTACTGTCTAACACACACACACACACACACTGTCTAACGCTGTTTCTGTGTGTGTGTTTGTAGGGCCCCCTCAGTACTGGAGTTCAAGGGGCCAGCCTGATGGTATGTTGGTGCCTCACACTGTGTTCAGGGGTTTAGCTTGCTGCTTATCCCTCCTCATGGTAGTGACTAGTCTGGGAAAAGATTTGACATCATTGTATGTGGGTGTGTGTGTGTGTCTCTGTGCATGTCTGTGTGTGTGTCTGTCTGTATCTGTGCGTGTCTGTCTGTGTGTGTGGGTGTGTGTCTCTCTTTCTTTCTCTCTCGCTCTCTGTGTGTGTGTGTGTGTGTGTGTGTGTGTGTCAGGACACCATGGAGCTGCTCCAGGCTAGAGTCAGTGCTCTGGACTCGGCCACTCTGGACCAGGTGGAGGCCAGACTGCAGGTAAGCTTCTCCCCCTCCTGGACACATGGGGTAATACACACAACACCAGCACCCCCTCCTGGTCACACAGGGTAACACACACAACACCAGCACCCCCTCCTGGACACACAGGGTGATACACACAACACCAGCACCCCCTCCTGGTCACACAGGGTAACACACACAACACCAGCACCCCCTCCTGGACACACAGGGTGATACACACAACACCAGCACCCCCTCCTGGTCACACAGGGTAACACACACAACACCAGCACCCCCTCCTGGACACACAGGGTGATACACACAACACCAGCACCCCCTCCTGGACACACAGGGTGATACACACAACACCAGCACCCCCTCCTGGTCACACATTTACATGTATTCATTTAGCAGATGCTTTTATCCAAAGGGACTTACAAGAGAGAGCTTTACAAAAGAGCATCGGTCACTGAGCATAGCAGCATGATAGACCTCAAACATAGCAGGTTTACAGATTATGAAACATACATCGAGAGAACCAACAAGTGCCAAGGGAAGACCTGTAAGAGCTTTTAGCCTAACAAATTACAAGTTTAAGTTAAGTCTCCAACAGACAGTACCTAAGGAATGCGAACAGTAAAGCGACAGCACTAGCTAGTTTCCGCACAGGGATTAACAAGTAATTCTAAACAACACCAACAGATGATATTTCTAAGTGCCTTATTATTTCTAAGTGCCATTAAATTCTCATCTCAGTGTGTAGTGTAGTGTAGACCACCCCAGACAGCCCCCCTGTGGACCCTACAGTGTTGTGCTGCCCTCAGGTCTAACTGTTTCTGACTCTTCTCTGTTACCAGAGCGTTCTGGGGAAGATGAACGAGATCGCCAAGCACAAGGCTGCCATCGAGGATGCTGACACCCAGAACAAGGTTGGCATCCCACTGGTGTTACTATAGTAACAGAGTTCAGGGCTCAAGGAATGTCTCCGTGCAGGTCAGAGTTCACCCTGACCCTAACCTCTGACCTCAGGTGTCCCAGCTGTACGACACTGTCCAGAAGTGGGACGCCATGGCAACCTCCCTCCCTCAGGTGGTCCAGAGGCTCATTGCTGTCAAGGAGCTGCATGAGCAAGGTACCTGATGGAAGGATGGATAGGATCTGTGACCAAGCTCCTTATATTCTGCCCTTAATTTATACTATCTCTCACTCCATCCTCTTCTCTCTCTCCCTCTTTCCCTCTTTTTCTCTCTCTCCCTCCCTCTCCCTCCATCTCTCTCCTCCCCCTCTCCCTGCCCCCCCTCCCCCTCTCTCCCTCCCCCTCTCCCTGTCTCCAGCCATGCAGTTTGGCCAGCTCCTGACTCACCTGGACACGACTCAGCAGATGATCAACAACTCTCTGAAGGACAACGGCACACTGCTGACTCAGGTGAGACTGCTGCCTATTGATCAGCCTGGCCAGGTGAGACTGCAGCCTATTGATCAGCCTGGCCAGGTGAGCGCTGCTTATTGATCAGCCTGGCCAGGTGAGCGCTGCTTATTGGTCAGCGTGGCCAGAAGAGTGCTGCCCATTGGTCAGACCGGCTGAATAAATCTACTATGAACATATAAATCCACTTCACGGTTAAATTTCAATAATCTGATCGACCGTAACACATTGATCATGTCCCGTCCCCTCCCCTGTCCCCCCGTCCCCCGCCCCTGCTTCCCGCCCCTCAGGTCCAGCACACCATGAAGGAGAACTTGCAATCCGTCCAGGAGAACTTCTCTGCTCTGGACCAGAGGATGAAGAAGCTGTCCAAGTAGCCGTGTGCGTCTGCAGCCCAGCGGGAGAGAAGCGCTGGCCTTCCTCCGCCGCCTTGGTCACCAAGCTGTGACACGACGGATTAGAATTTAACGGGGGGGGGGGGGGGGGGGGGGGGGGGATCGATCAAAAACAGAGACCAAATGTTCTTCTTATTAAATCTGCACCCTCTCCCTCCTTTTCAAACTGATCCCATCGAACCTCATCACTCGCTTACAATACTGTAAACACGCCCCTTCTGTTCCCTCATGCTTGTTTTTAAGTCTGCGTTCCCCCCCACGAGGCTCCTCCCCCTTCCTGCCTGGACGCCCCTCCCCTGACCCCCGCCTCGTGTGTTCAGAGGAGGAAGACAGGAGGCTGCTCACGCCGGAGCAAGGCTGGTCACCACGACACCAACACCTGCTCTCCGTGTTCCTGGACTGTGTCTAAGGACAGGAGCTTGTAAATAACGCCTGCGTACCTTTAATGTGTCACTTGGTCTCTTGTATCTAATGTATTATTACGACTGGGAGGGAAAATTCCACAGAAAAAAACTTTTCACCTGCGTTGTTGTTGCCCACAATGGACTGTGTTGCAGCTCTGTGGCTATGGAAATGAAATAAAACATGCTTTAAACGACACGGTTTGGCCTTTTGTGGTTTCAACAACTAGTTAACTCTCTGAGATATGACTGTATCTGTATTTGGCCTGTGTTCTGCTCCTCTCTTTCACCAACCGTCCCTGGAGGAGGGGATCCCTCACTGAATTGCTCCTCTCAAGGTTTCTTCTATTTTTTTCTCCTCTAGTGAGTTTTTCTGGGAATTTTTCCTTGTCTTCCTTGAGGGTTTAGTTTGGTTAAGGGCCAGTTCTATGGGCATATGTGAAGCCCTTTGAGACATTGCTTGTAAAAAGGGCTATACAAATAAAATCTAATTTGATTTTGAGATGACAGAGAAAGAGGACAATCCTAAAATAAGATTTTATGTGATAGGCTACATAAATCCCTATAGAGAAAAAAAAACAAATACATCTGAGCTCTTAAAATACAGAACATGCGATCAATCTCCTTTTCAGATTCAGATTCAGATTACTTTATTGATCCCGAGGGAAACTCCTTTGTATCAACGGCACACAGTCTCGCAAAGCACACAAGGGTAAGGGTGTGAGGTAAAAGATTAGAAAGTGTACACAGGGGTAGGGGGTGGGGTCAATAACAATAAGTAAAAAAAATGGTGGGTGAGGTGAATCCTCCCAGGGAGCATAATGATTATGTACAGAAGCTATACATTTACAATTATACAGTATTGGTCTTGTATAATATACAGTATTATATTAGAATGTACATGATTTTCAGTTTTTGTACAGAATGTACAGCAGAATATACAGTATGTCCAGGATAAAGTGCAGGTTACAGACTATACCCTTATAATCTATACAATTCAATTACAATTTTGCAAGTAATTGTGATGTACAGGATTTACAGTTATTTGCAGCATATACAGGATATACAGGATTTGCAGGTTATTAGCAGAATATACATGGTTATATACAGTTGTACCAGAATATTGCCAAATATGTAGTTATGTTACAGAAGTTGTGTCCGACTATTGCCTAATGTCCATTGTTATATCCCTGGATGTTATGCTATTTCACAGGATATACAGTTGGCTTACAAACTACTAGTGTGGGAATTGTAAAGTTTGATGGCCACAGGCAGGAATGACTTCCTGTGGCGCTCCGTGGTGCATTTCGGGAGGATGAGTCTCCCGCTGAAAGTACTCCTTTGTCCGACCAGCACATTGTGGAGTGGGTGGGAGGTACTGTCCAGGATGGCGTTGAGTTTGGCCAGCTTGGTTTACCAGTCGGCAAGTCTTTTATTAGCTTCGCTTAAGGCAGAGTAGCCGTTCATGTTTGATGTGATTCTAGCGTAATGAGCCTATCTAACGTCAACATGTCAGCGCCCACACCACAAGACGACAGCCCGGAGATGATCCACATGACTGGGATGCATCGAGCTGCCGTCTGGGTGGAGCCCTGTTTGCATGCAGTGCATCTACATGGCCACTAGATGGCCCTGCAGCACTGTACAGAACACAACAGCTGCATGAGCTGTGACTGTCACAGCAGGCAGTGTGAGCTGGGCTAGACATCCTGAATCACACACAGACCCTAAGTTCTCAGTGAGTAAAGGTAGTGTGTGGTTAAGATGTGCTTGGTTAACACAGACCAACTACTTCCCGGATCCCTGCTAGATCTATATGTCTGTCTCATGTCTTTAAGTCTGTCTCATGTCATGTCTATATATTATGTCTGTCTATATCTGGTTCACATTCAAGACAGGAATCACTCACTTAACCACGTACTTAACTTACTTGTTTTTATTTTTTATACTGTACTATATCGTGCCCCCCTTATTGTTATTGTTATATTACCCTGCAACTCTGTGTGCTTTACTTTATCCTGCTGCTGTTGTGAACTGCAATCCCCCCCCTCCTTTACCAAGGACAAATAAAGGTTTATCTAATCTAATCTAAGATCATTTTTACTTTCAATGCACCATGTTACGTCATTTTGGATAACAACATCTGCTTAGTGAAGGTAGAACGTTCCATTACGTTCCTCCCAGAAGTCTAAACTGCAGTTATTGGAAATACCTGGTGAATTGAGACTGTGGTTGTGTAACTTCTCCCACCACAGAACACTAAACTAGTTCTAGACGAGGCGGTGACAACAGACAGATTAAGATTACACTCCTAATAGAGATTATCCACAGATACGCTTTCTAATCCTAGACTAGAATTAATCTGCATTCGGGAAAGTCCCTATGAGTCATGGAACAGTTGCTGGGGGCTGTTGCTATGGACGGAGTCACCTCACACCTCTCTCTGCCACTGCGCCATGGCAACACTCCTGAGTCCACTATACACCTGACAGGTGCTAAGTAAGAGTGTTAGATCACATTCAGGTGATCTCACTGCCCTGTGCCATGTTATACTGCCACTGAGATGATACAGTTATGATCTGTTTGATGTGTTATCATAGCTGCCCTGTGCCTGGAGGCTGAGATAGTGTTATTTCACAGGTGAACTATACTACTGACTGATACACTTCTGAGCATTGATTTCTGCTGGGGTTTTTCTTCTTCTAATTGACACTGTTTAAATAACGTTAATAAAAATAAGACACTTACAAAATTATACAAATTTTTCCTCTCCAAAATAAGACACTTAGAAAATTGGACATACATTTTTTCCCCTCCAGAATAAGACACTTAGAAAATTGGACATACATTTTTTTCCCCTCCAAAATAAGACACTTAGAAAACCTGACATTATTTTTATCCAAAAAAGCCACTAAAACATACTCTTTTTTTCGAAAAAGGACATCATTCTGTTGAATCTTATTACTTGATATGATCAAACCCAAATTACGACCCAAGTGTATGAATTCCATATGCAAATGAACATAACCATACAGTTGCACACGGTTCGACAAATTCAAAATTACACCAAATCATTTTTATTGATTCAATATAGCAAGAGAGTTTGCATCTGCTGTTGTTTTGGAACAGAATTCGTGTAAACAAAGGCAGGGCAAGTTGTATGAGTTTCCTGAAGAGAAAGAGAGGAGAGGAGGAGGGGAAGGAGTTGGGGGGGCGGGATAGACAAAAGAACTCATCTTGTTTACTCTGGAATGTATGGGAATGTTGTGTTAACACTCCGGATTCAACTATTTTGCCACCACGGTACAACATCTCCATTAAAGAACAAGATCTAAACCGTATAAAAATTTAACAATAATGAACTGTCATTTAACACGTGTCTAGTATATCTCATAGAACAATTACATTACACAGAAAAATAAATCAGTGAAATGGGTTGAACGTATCAGCGAACAATTAAAACAATTCCAAAGCTGTGGAAATGACCACAGACTTTTAAATATAAAGCTGTCTTCGAAACAAATAGAGGAGATCGATGTACGAGTTGTGCACACAGGCTCGTGGCGAAGCGCCAACACTGTTTTACAAAGGAACACACACGCGACGGGACTCCATAAACATCCAAAGGAGAAAGTGCTCAACTACTCAGCAACAGCCAGTCAAGTGGTGACGTGTTGGCGTCTCTCCTCCAGCGCGTGAACCCCGCTCCTAGAGACAGTATTGGAGCTTTCTATTCGCTGGTGCACCCCTCTTGCGCTGTTGCTAGGGCGCGTGCTGCACCGCGCACTGAAACTCTCGCCTGTTGAGTTGTATAAAGGAGCGGTTCAAGGATAATGGTGTTTATAGGAAATTACATTTACAACGTTCTCCCCTAATTTAAGAAACACGTTTTTTATACAGGCCACAGCGTGATTTTAATTATATTTATGGTTATATATAGGTCTAATTAAAATTATGATACATTATTAACCCTAATTCATTTTGTTTAGTCCCATTTTTTAACATTCACAAAACATGGAGTAAGGTAAAAATATATATATAATATAATATTTTTTTCTCATAATTCTTAAGGAGCAGCGTGGCTAACACACCCTTTTCACTCGCGCAGTGGGCCGACTCTCGCGCGCAGTGGATTGTTTTGATACCGCGCGGTGCGAGCGCACTTTATGAAACGTCTGAAAAATCCAGGTAGAGGCCAGCACGTGACAAAGGGTTCAATGACACACCGAACCCACACATTTCTGGACACGTCACATTTGATGGCAAAATCAGATGTCTTTTGAAGTTCAAACGTAACGTAACATATTACATAAGATGGGACTCTTGATTTAAAAAAGGCATGCCTGTTTTTGTAGTCTACTTGTCTGAACTATACGTTTGGTATTATGTAGGCCTGGTTTTGGAACAAATTCACTGCTGTCGAAAAATCACACTCCAATCAAACAAACCCAAGTATTTAGGTTAACTGAATCTCTTTCTACGAGAATAGACTTAGGCTATTGAAATAAAGGAAAAAAACTGGAGATTTGAAATGCGGTGTGCTGGTAAAACAAACTTTTCTTAGACATGATATCGTATTCTTGCATAAGTGTATTTTTAGAAATGGAGTTAGAGCCAAAGCCTGTTAAATAAAACATTTTCTGGTTCTGCTGGTGTTATCCCGGACTAGAAACCGGTTGCCAAGGCTTGCATCATTCCTTTCATGTGACTCCCCTACGCCCCAAATTCGTCCTGCCAGTCTTATGACTGCATCACCGCTTCTCCTCACACAAACTACACGGAGAAGCACAACTATCATTGCCTTTTGAGCCCGCCTTCCACTTACAGTACGTCTACGGATTGGATGTCACCAAGCAAAATATATCACCTCTCCGTTTGTGATAGGACGGTTGATCTGTCTGTCTTTTCGTCATTACTAACGGGCTTGTTAGGTTGTGAAGGGTTGTGGAAGACTCCCTCCCCACTGGGTTTGGTTGGCCTCACGTTATATAAAGATCGCCGGGAATTTCCGTAGATCACATTCAGCCATCAAGACTGAACAATGGTTAACATGAGCTATCAGCAATCTCGTCTTAAATATCTACATACTCCGAACCCGAGACAGACTAGAAGGCGAAACAATAGAAGAAAAAGGGTGAGTGAATCATTGTTTTATTTTTCACGCTTTTGTGAAAAAAAGAGAAAAAAAGCTTTTCTAATAAAAGTTGACACTTTATTTTGGCAGATGACTTTTTGACCATGGAAAAGAACGCGCATGTTTTGGCAACTTTCCCGCAGCTGTTTAAAGAGAACAGTTGTTCAAATAAATCACAGTTCACTGTGCGTGTTTCCTCGTCTCTAAGGAACACGCGTCTCAAGAAAGACTCATTTGAAAAGTTTAGATAAAGGTTTGACAGCTCTCCTGTCAACGTACATCAGACGCTCTAAACCTGCGCGATTTATTCGGTTTCGATTTTTCCATTTCCCATCATTTTCCTATTATTCACTACTAAAGCATGCATCTGCAAACATATTATCAATGTATTTGGATCTGAAATGCGTTCATGCTACAGCCTGACCTCACGCACGCTTTGCGTTTCGTTTGCTTTACGGCTCGGAGAAAGTTTGAGCAGCACCGGGCTGAGTCTGAACATCCAGACCGCTACTTTAGGTTTTCTTTTAGGGAAGCTGGCTCTGTTAAAGCAGATCTGTCCGGGAATCCAGGCTGTCGCTTCGGTTCTTTCTGTCTCTTTTGTTTCATCCGTTCTGGACTTTCACTCCATGACGTCATCGTCTCAGCCAGACTGGACACCTTAAGCCGGAAAACAGAATAGTGTGATAACGTATTGAGCATAAAGAGACAAAGCGCATGGTTTTTCCTGCTGACTTAATTCCTAAAGTCTTTGTTTCCGATACATTTTTTTGTTTGACAACAGTATAGACGTAAAGTGTGGACAGCGTTATGAAAAACAGTGTTAAGGCTTTACGTCATTTAACAAACACAGTATCAACACCCAAAGATTTATTTTTCACGACCAGTTGTTTGAATAATACAAAAAAAAAATGTTTTGAGGTTTGTAGCAAAGAGGGGGCGCCCAAGAGCATTGAAGCGCTTGTTTACATGAAAATCAGGGACCATCATTTCATTGTCCGTCTGATATTTGGGTTCTCATGTGGCACCTGCACACACCTCCGCCCCATGCATGGCAGCAGTTACCTTTCCAACACGCCTCCCAGGAAAATAAATCACTGACAGTTGTGACACTTGTTTGTCTTGAACAAATAATCTTTCCTTTTCTCTGCCGTCTGTTCACACAATGCAGAAAAAAATGCTGATGTTAATTTAACGGAATTTTCTTTTCTTTCTAGGTTTTTTGGGACAAATTATCACCGACTACAGTTTGGCAGACTTGATCAAAAGAGACTTTTAAAAGGTGAATATAAAAAAATTCTTGCCTTTTTTTTCTCTGAATAGGTTTTCGATGGCTTTTTTCGTGCCATTACGTTTTTTAAGTAATCATGTTAGACACAGTCATTTTCCCCTTTGTACCCCTCATGTTTTTCAACCTTCAGACCCCATCAATTCACCTTGTCCACACGGTGGCACCATTTCCCATATTCCATTCCTGTGACGTTATAAGTCCTTAACTTTGCTGTTAGTGGATGTTTGGTATAGATATAAGGGGAACAGATCTAAAACAAAATGTAAACCCGCCCTCCTATCACCCTTTCCCCCTACGTTCATCTGTAGTCTAAAGATCACACAGCGAGGTGAGGTAGAGGGGGGGGTGGGGTTTGTGTGTGAGGCGGTGAAGGTTGGGAGGGGGCGGGGTGAAATCGGACGGTAAAACCAGCATCACCTGTGCCGTCCTCTCCTCCAGGGTCCTGAGCACTCGGAGTGGACGAGTTTCTGTGCTTTGCGACTGAGAGGAAGATGACTGCAGAGTGGCTCCAGCTGCCCCCCCCATATCCCCCAGGAGTGGGGCCGCTGTGTGGTGCAGAGTTGGAGGCGTGGTACGAAGACCTGCAGGATATACTGGGCTCCGACACGGGCGGGGCCAAGCTGGCACGCCCCCCTCCCTGCTCTGAGGTAAATGGCGGTTGCGTCGTCCCGATACACTTTCATCGCAACGCTTTCATCATCTTTGTCGTCTTTCCAGTTTCGGCGTTGCTTCGCTCGTCTTTTCACAAACGTTCAGTTGATCAGTGCTTGAATGTTTTTAACAGTATCCTCTCCATTTCCTCTCTGTCCTCCCACCCCCCCTCCCTTCCTACAGAAGGAGCCGGAGTTCCTGGACGTCCTGGAGAGCTGTTCGCTGACCTGGCTGACCGATGGAGGTCAGGGTTCGTGGGGGGAGGCGGCGGTTCAGAGGGTGACAGGGGAAATCTCCGCCCCCCACCATGACCACACCTCCTCCTCCTCATCCTCTTCCATGAGCCCAGAACAGGCGGAGGGGGAGAGGGAAGGGGAGACATCCGGAGGCGACCTCCTCCCCCCGGAGTTCTTTGAACTTCTGAGCGAGGGGGGCATCGGCATGATGGAGAACGGGGGCGTGGCGGTCGACGGGGGTTACCATCATCACCCCCCTCATCACCACGGTAACGTGCAGCCAGCGTCCCCGTCGTCCGAGGAGGAGTTGCCGTGCGTCCCCGACTCCCCCTCGTGCTCCTCTTCCTCCTCCTCCCAGTCTCCCTCCCACAACTGCTCTCCCCCCTCCTCACCCCCCTCATCCCCCACGCACTTCTCCTCCCACCTCGGCAAGCGCAAGAGGAGCAGCGCCCCCTCCCCCTTCCCGTCCTCGGGCTCCCGCTCCTCCTCCTCCTCGGTGAAGAAGAGCAGGAAGGAGAGGGAGCAGGAGAACGAGAGGAAGGTGCAGGAGCTGACGGAGCAGAACGAGCGTCTGAAGGCAGAGATCGAGCGTCTGGGGGAGGAGGTGCAGCGCACACGCAGAGCTCTGATAGAGAGACTGGTCAACACCAGGAAGTAGGAGATAGAACGAGGGAGAGAGAGTGGACATGAGAGAAACTGAGAAAGACAGAGAGAGAGAGAGAGAAACTGAAAGACAGAACAGAGAGAGAGGAGAAGCTCCGTCACTAGGAGATTGTTTGGCAGAAGGGTGTGTCTACCTGGTGGTCATGAAATGCATTGTGGGAATGAAAGAAAAGACCAAAGAAAAGTTAGTTTTTTATGTTTACAGGGTGAAAAAGAATCTACGGAGAGTTGGAATAACAGATTAGGGAGTTAAGGAAAAGAGAGAACGAGAGAGAGAAAGGGGGGTCTAGGGAGGACTGCGGCACTGCGGCAGATGAGAGGACCTGTATGTAGAGAAGTAGGCCGGGCGGTGCCTCTGATGACACACGCTAACGTGCTAACGTGCTAACCTGACGTCTGTCTGATGACGGCCAGAGGCTCGGAGCGTTGGTTAACTGTACCGGTTAGCTGAGGCGGGTTAGCGACATACGGAAGCAGTTATTGCATCATGGGAGGCAGAGAGAGAAGCCGGAAGACAATGCATTTCATCATCACCTCCCCCCACCCCCTCCCCTCCCCCCCTCTCCTCTCATTGGCCAAACCTCTAAAGCCGAACACCCTTTTTTTATACCGAGAAGTGTAGTTTGCATAATGAAGTAAAGATATGCTTGGACCCCATTTGACTGAAGGGTTGAGAGAGAGAAAGAGAGAGAGAGAAAGCTTTAGGAGATTCTCAGGAAGGTATGGCCGCACAAGGAGAGACAGAGAGAATGAAGATGAATAATTTCTTATTTCGTACTTTTTCTAGAAGCCATGACTAGCGTGCCTGTGTATGTGGTTGCACTCAATGCTGTAGGATCTTTTTTTGAACTAAATGGAGTTAAGTGGTACCTGCCTTCCTGTTCCCAACACTCCACTGATATTTTCATATAAACCTGTACTCCTATCAGCTGTTCTATGACTGGCCTTCAGTACCATGACATACCTGTGCTTGGTACTCAACGCATGTTTCCTTATCTGAAATTACATTAAACTGTATTCAGTAACTGTATTTACCTTTCGTATGTTTAGAACTGTTATTGTAATATATTCTCACATTTACAATAAAATGTAATAAATAAAAAAGCTGAAAATAAAGACTGTGTGTGTGTCGAATGTTATTCCACAAAGAGAGGGTGAGGGCATATTAAGGTCTTAAGTGATGGTTTATTGTCAAGTTGAAACTCGGATGCTTCTGATCAGGATGGTTGGGAGAGAGGAGGGGCTGGTCTGAAGGGAACAACAGGGGGGGAGTGGACCAAGGGAGGGGGTGCGTATAAAAATAAAACCAAGTAACATAGTAACACAAATGAGCGTGTGTGTGAATGACCCTTGACAGCTGTGTGTAGAGCTCGGAATATTCTAACTACACAGATTCTTCCAGTGTGTGTGTGTGTGGAGGGGGGAGGGGGAACGTGTTGGTAGACCATAGCGATGGTGATTTAATAATCATTAAGAACCAATTAAGTCCTAAAAACATCTGACAACATTTGTTCAACCACACCACTTCCTCTCTGGCAGCCCCTCTCCAAGCAGTGAGTCATCCGTATGAAACACATCATCCCTGAGTCCTTGTCTGCCCTCATCCGCCCTCATCCCTCCATCATCCCTCCAACATCCTCAGGTCCCTTATTCAACCCTTATCTCTTTAAAGTGCCCTTCTGGAAATCTGACGACCACTTTAAATTATGCTGATCTGAACCTTCATATCGTATCTGTCATATCTGTCATTCTGTGTCTCTGTGTTGCTGTTTGTCCCACACCCTGTCTGTCTGTTTCACTATCTGTCTGTCTGTCTCCCTCCCTGTCCTTCTGTCTCCCTCCCTGTCTGTCTCCATCCCTGTCTGTCTCCCTCCCTCCCTGTCCTTCTGTCTCCCTCCCTGTCTCTTTGTGTTCCTGTCTGTCTTCCTGTCTGTCTGTCTCCCTGTCTGTCTCTATGTCTCCCTCCCTGTCGCTGTCTACCTGTTTGTCTTCCTCCCTGTATGTCTGTCCCCCCCCCCGTCTCCCTGTCTGTCTCCCTGCCTGTCTCACTTCTTCCTGGTCTTCTGAGAGGCTGTGCTGGCTGTGTCCTGACCCTGGGCCTGTGCCAGCATCTTCTTCAGCTCCAGCAGTCTGGACACCTCTGCTGTCACCACAGCCTTGTCTGCCTTCTGGGTCTTCAGCGCTCGCACCTTCTCCCCCTGCGGCCAAGCACACACACACGCACACGCACACGCACACACACACACACACACGCACAGTGAGTCACTCAGAGGGGTCCATACTGTGAGCAGGTGCTGAGTGAGGTGTGCTGTGAGACGGTCCTACCTGCTCTGCCACAGCCTGGGTCAGCTGTCCAACCAGCTCTGGGTCTGCTCCGTTCACCATGGCAACGGGGGCGGGACTAGGAGTGGGGGCGGGGTCAGGCTTTGTCTGGAGAAGAGAGGAGGATGTTAATGTGCTGTGAAGGATGATGTTATAATGGCTCGTATGAATGTGTTTAAAAGTATGTTTGATTAAAAAAACATACAACAAACAACTTAAATGTAATCTATTCCACAGCAATCTTTAATCCACATGCAAGTCAGAAGTTATGAGTTAACTTAAAAAATGAATGTTTCATAAATTCAAACAAACATAAGGAAAGAAAATCACTCCAAATCTGAACTGCTGATGTCACCCCACACATCACACGGCTGATGTTAGTGCGGAACAGGAACACAGATAAGCAAAGGTGGCTGCGCACACACACACACACACACACACACACACACACACACACACACACACACACACACACACACACACACACACACACACACACACACACACACACACACACACACACACACACACACACACACACACACAGACAGACACACACACACACACACAGACAGAGACAGACACACACAGACAGAGACAGACACACACACACAGACAGACACACACACACACATTCACTACCTGTGGTGTTGAGTGTTCCTCCTCTGGCTGGAGGGGCAGGGTCAGACAGGTTAGTGAGATGCACACCAGGGTGTCTGCCCACACAGCTGAGACCCCCCCCACCCCCCCCAGATAACCACCATCCAGTCATAACACTCTAAGCTACAAATGGCCGGGGCTAAAAATGGGGCCAAATGGGGTGTTCCTGTCTGAAGAACTCAACCCTAACTCAACTGTTGAATCACACATGAGGTGTGATGTAATAGGACAGCAGTCACTGCTCTGTATGCGAATAAACCCTGGCAAAGTTGGGGTCCTGGTGGTCATTTACATGCAATACTTAATTTCCATAATAACCCTAAACGTTAGTATTTTATCCCTCCATCGTCATCCGTCAATCATCCCTACTGGAGTTCCTGTTATTCGATGTCTGATTGGTTCAGTGGGTCATCTCTATGGTGACAGTACTCACCTGTTGACCTCCGAATTTCTTTTTCAGGCCATCGATCTGGTCAGCCTCCAACTTCTGGAACAGGGGACTGACCTGGGGTGAGACAGGTGTGCAGGAAGACAGGTGTATATCAGAGGTGTGCAGTGAGACAGGTGTGCAGTGAGACTAATCTGAATTAGGTGTGCAGTGAGACAGGTGTGCAGTGCGACAGGTGTGAATCAGGTTTAGTGAGGCAGGTGTCAGGTAAGACAGGTGTACATCTGTCATTCTGAATCCGATTCTGATCTGGTGTGCAGTGAGACAGGTGTTCAGTAAGACAGGTGTGAATCATGTGTAGAGAGACAGGTGTGCAGTAACACAAGTGTGCAGTTAGACAGGTGTGACACAGGTATGCATCAGATGTGCAGTGACACAGGTGAGCAGTGACACAGGTGTGCAGTGACACAGGTGAGCAGTGACACAGGTGTGCAGTGACACAGGTGAGCAGTGACACTGATGTGCAGTGACACAGGTGAGCAGTGACACAGGTGTGCAGTGACACAGGTGTGCAGTTAGACAGGTGTGACACAGGTATGCATCAGATGTGCAGTGACACAGGTGAGCAGTGACACAGGTGAGCAGTGACACAGGTGAGCAGTGACACAGGTGTGCAGTGACACAGGTGAGCAGTGACACAGGTGTGCAGTGACACAGGTGAGCAGTGACACAGGTGTGCAGTGACACGGGTGTGCAGTGACACAGGTGAGCAGTGACACAGGTGAGCAGTGACACAGGTGTGCAGTGACACAGGTGAGCAGTGACACAGGTGTGCAGTGACACAGATGTGCAGTGACACAGGTGAGCAGTGACACAGGTGTGCAGTGACACAAGTGAGCAGTGACACAGGTGTGCAGTGACACAGGTGAGCAGTGACACAGGTGTGCAGTGACACAGGTGTGCAGTGACACAGGTGTGCAGTGACACAGGTGTGCAGTGACACAGGTGTGCATCAGGCCAGGCTGTGTCTCACCGTGCCGATGTGGTGTCCAGCAGGCAGGCAGCACAGGAAGCTGCCCTCCCCCAGCAGCATGGCCGCCTGGCAGGCTGCCGGGGCCAGCAGCTGCTCCTGGATGGTCCGGCTCACTGAGGGCATGTAGGGCTGCAGCATCACTGACAGCAGGCACGCCACGTTCACCGACACCCCTGTCACCGTGCCCGCTCTCTCCCTGGGGGAGGGGAGAAGGGGGAGAAACACAGAGAAAGACCGTCAGTAACAGGAAGATGATGAGAGACAGAGAGAGAGAGAGAGAGAGACAGGGTGAGACAGAGAGAGAGAAGGGGAGACAGACAGAGAGACAAAGAGACAGAAACAGGATGAGACAGAGAGAGAGAGAGAGAGATAGATAGATAGATAGAGAGACAGGGTGAGACAGAGAGAGAGACAGGGTGAGACAGACAGACTCACTTGTCAGCATCTCCTCCTTTGATCTTCTTCCAGGGCTCATTGACTTGGATGTACTGGTTACCATGGCGAGAGATGTTGAGGATGCACTTGAGGGCATCACGGATCCTGATTGGACAATATAAAGAGAGTGATGTCATGTGGTGTACCAGGGGTGGTGTACCAGGGGAGGTGTACCAGGGGAGGTGTACCAGGGGTGGTGTACCAGGGGTGGTGTACCAGGGGTGGTGTACCAGGGGAGGTGTACCAGGGGAGGTGTACCAGGGGAGGTGTACCAGGGGTGGTGTACCAGGGGAGGTGTACCAGGGGTGGTGTACCAGGGGAGGTGTACCAGGGGTGGTGTACCAGGGGAGGTGTACCAGGGGAGGTGTACCAGGGGAGGTGTACCAGGGGTGGTGTACCAGGGGAGGTGTACCAGGGGTGGTGTACCAGGGGAGGTGTACCAGGGGAGGTGTACCAGGGGAGATGTACCAGGGGAGGTGTACCAGGGGTGGTGTACCAGGGGTGGTGTACCAGGGGAGGTGTTCCAGGGGTGGTGTACCAGGGGAGGTGTACCAGGGGAGGTGTACCAGGGAGAGGTGTACCAGGGGGGAGGTGTACCAGGGAGAGGTGTACCAGTGGGGTGTACCAGGGCCACCTGCAGTCTCACCTGACTTTGTCCAGCAGCTGGATGTACTGTCGAAGCTCCCAGCCCACCTGCGCCAGGAGGCTCAGGTCCTCAGGGTGGAGCTGCATCACAGGGACACGGCCCTCAAAGAACTTACACACAAACATCCCTGCCCTGGGGGAGGAGGGGGGGGGGGGGGGGGGGAATTAGGTTCTGGAACTATAGCTCTAGTTCTCAACCTACCACCTAAGAAAGTTAACCAGTGACCAGAGCATTCTGGGAGTTGTAGTTTCCCCCCCTACCTGTTGATGAAGTTGCCCAGGTTGTTGAGCAGCTCAGAGTTGTTCTTCAGGGCCATGTCGGCCCAGGAGAAGGCAGAGTCCTGGCCCTCCGGCCGCAGGTACAGCAGGTAGAAGCGCCACACGTCTGACGGGATGCCCGTGTCCTGCGCCATGTCCCCGAACACGCCCACGCCGCGGCTTTTGGAGAACTTGGTGTCCTCGTAGTTCAGGTACTCTGAGGGTGGGAAGGGGGGAGTGGGAGGAGGGCAGGAGAGATGGGGGGGGGGGGGGGGGGGGGTGTACAGGAGAGTTGAGGGGGGGGTGTGTACAAGACAGTCGAAGAAGTCGAGAGAGAGAGAGACGATTCATTTCAATTCATACTATAAAGTGAAATGAGATGTAACCAAATTAAGAGTATGCGTGTTTTTGTATGAGGGTGTGTGACAATCTAGAATCTAGAAGTCTATGTTCGTGTGTGTATATGTCAGCGTTGCGCGCGCGCGTGTGTGTGTGAGTACCTGTGGCGATGAGGTTGTTGACCAGTGTGTAGTTGTCCTGGGCACCCAGCAGAGAACAGGGAAACACCACACTGTGAAATGGGACGTTGTCTTTGGCCATGAAGTTATACAGCTCCACCTAATGGCCAACACAGGAACAGCATGGTGACCTCACCACAGCACCATGACATCATCACTTATAAATATCCTCTACAGCATGTTGTCTAATGGGTTCATATGATGAACGATGAGTCACCACACCTGCTTAGGGTTCTTCCACCATCTCTCCCATTGGTCGGTGTAGTTGGCCGTGATGGACAGGTAGCCAATGGGAGCGTCAAACCACACGTAGAACACCTGCGGTAGAAACATGCTTGTTCAGGGCCCAACCTTTGTGTGTGTGTGTGTGTGAGAGTGTGTGTGAGTGTGTGTGTGAGGTGTGTGTGTAACATGTCAGAGAAGTCAGGGTGGGGTACAGGTGTGTGTGTGTGTGTGTACCTTGTCAGAGAAGTCAGGGTGGGGGACAGGTGTGTGTGTGTGTACCTTGTCAGAAGTCAGGGTGGGGTACAAGTGTGTGTGTGTGTCAGTGTACCTTGTCAGAGAAGTCAGGGTGGGGTACAGGTGTGTGTGTGTGAGTGTGTGTGTGTGTGTACCTTGTCAGAGAAGTCAGGGTGGGGGACAGGTGTGCCCCAGCGCAGGTCTCTGGTGATGCAGCGTGGCTTCAAGCCGTCCCTCAGCCAGGACCGTGTGATCTGCTTGGCGTTGGCCGTCCAATCACCTGCCCCTGTGGAGGCCTCTAGCCACGCCTCCAGATCACTCTCCAACTGAGAGAGAGAGACAGGGCAGGGAGAGAGAGAGTAGGTCTAGGTGTGTGTATATCATGGGGATGTGTGTGTGTGTGTGTGTGTGTGTGTGTGTGTGTGTGTGTGTGTGTGTGTGTGTGTGTGTGTGTGTGCGTGCGTGCCATGGCTAGGTGTGTGTGTGTACCTTGGGTAGGTCCAGGAACAGATGTTTTGAGGAGCGGATGACAGGAGTCTCTTTGCAGACTTTACATTGGGGGTCCTGAGGAAACACACACACACACAATGTGACAATCCATCATCACACACAACAGAGTTTCTAGAGGCTGGGGGTCAGAGGTCTGGAGGCTAACCCTGAGCTCCACGGCGTTGATGAGTCGTCCGCACTTGTCGCACTGATCCCCGCGTGCCTCTGGGTAGCTGCAGTGAGGACACGCCCCCTCCACGAAGCGGTCGGCAAGGAAACGCTGGCAGCTCTCGCAGCGGAGCTGCTCCACCGTGTCCTCTAGGAGGAAGCCACGCTCATGCAGACGCCAGAAGATGTTCTGGGCCACCCTGACAGGAGAGGGAAGGGCAGGGAGAAAGGAGGGGGGAGAGGAGGGGCAGAGAGAGAGAAGGAGTTTGAAAATGTGCTGGAGTAGGTGTCCATCATCTAGGTGTCCATCATCTAGGTCAGGGGTCGGCAACCCGCGGCTCTGGAGCCGCATGCGGCTCTTTAAGCCTTCTGCAGTGGCTCCCTGCCGCTTTGGCTTTGAAACGGAACATTGGAGGTGGATGTGATTCTGTGACAATCACATCGTTTTTAATAAGCGTTTTAATATGCTGTCAACCAAACAATGCGTCCCATCATGCAAAGTCTATTGCTGTCTTTCTCTATTGCCTTTGGGATATTGCGTTCGACAGCCAGCTAACCATGGATACATCTTCAAAAAAGAAAGGTTTCGGAAGAAAATAGATACCGTAATTTCCCGACCATAGAGCGCAGCGAAATATAAGCCGCACCACCTAAAATTGAAAATAAATATATAATTTTGTCACATAAGCCGCACCGGACTATAAATCCAGTTCATATTCCTGAACTAATTGTTTACGAACAGTGCCTTAGTAGTAAAAGCGCTGATCAAACAAAACGGAAAAGTAATCGATGGTTTCATTCATCTTCCTCCTGTGCCCTAAAACCAAGTTGCTTTATTTTCCTTCGTCCTGCGTACTGAAACCACTGTCACCTTTTCTTCCTGTGCACTGCAAAAGCTTCCTACAGATACATTATTTTCAGTCAGAAATGCTTGCCATATGATTGTAACTTGTTTGGCTGAATCGTCATATAGCTCTTCCCTTGACATGTATTGTTTCTCATGATGTATGTTTCATAATCTATAAGCCTGCTATGTTTGGAGTCTTTTGTAAATCTCTTTGGATAAAAGCGCAACTGCGCAAAGTCGTTTAATTCTCCCGTGCACTGAAGCCACACATCACTTATTCATCCTCCTGAGGACTGAAGAAAAATTCATAGAAAAGATGCATCTCTGTATTAGCCGCACGGTTCAAAACCTGGAGGGGAAAAGTAGGGGAAAAGGACAAATGAATTTGCTTTCACTGTCAGTGTCTACGGTACTGATTTAGTGGGCTACACTGTGCTTAATAGTGACGAGAAATGATAAAACAACGTAAAATAACGCAAAAAAAAAACATTCTAGAACACGCAGCTTTTGCTGAAAAGTAAAAGGCTGGACATGAATGAAAAAGAGCGGCTTCGGAACGTCGGTGGAAAGCTGATCAGAGCAAATGCTTTCTTTCACAGTTAGTTTGTTGTTGCCCTTTATAATAGCAGGTATAACCAACAACAAAATTTAACCATTCTTTTTGT
This sequence comes from Neosalanx taihuensis, assembly GCA_030340665.1. Taxonomy (NCBI): domain Eukaryota; kingdom Metazoa; phylum Chordata; class Actinopteri; order Osmeriformes; family Salangidae; genus Neosalanx; species Neosalanx taihuensis. The sequence continues at coordinate 10,425,043 of CM059289.1, forward strand.
AGTTATGTCTTATACATGTTAAATGTATCTGGAGCTTTGCGGCTCCAGATACATTTTCGTTCGAGGGAAAGGGGCTAAAATGGCTCTTTTGATAGAGAAGGTTGCCGACCCCTGATCTAGGTGTTCATCATCTAGGTGTTCATCATCTAAGTGTCCATCATCTAGGTGTCCATCATCTAGGTGTTCATCATCTAGGTGTCCATCATCTAGGTGTTCATCATCTAGGTGTTCATCATCTAGGTGTTCATCATCTAGGTGTCCATCATCTAGGTGTTCATCATCTAGGTGTCCTCCATGATAAATCTGGAGTTCCTTAACTGATCCAGGTGTGTGTGCTCATTCTTACTCTGTCTGTTTCTCTGTTGTGGTGCGGCCAAAGTAGTCAAAGTCGATCTGGAACCAGCGGTAGATGCTGGCGTGGACAGCATGGTACTTGTCGCAGATCTGCTGCGGGGTCAGGCTCTCCTCCCGGGCCTTGTTCTCCGTGGCTGTGCCGTACTCATCAGTCCCACACACGTAGAGCACGTTCCAGCCCCGTAGACGACCGTACCTGGGGTGGGGGGGTTAAGTTAAGGGAGAGGGGTTAAGTTCCCTGGCTGCTGGGATGGGGTGCCAAGAATACAACTGGAGAAGAGGAGGAAGAGACAGGAGCGGGGAGGAGACAGGAGAGGAGGAGAAGAGGAGAGAAGCGGGGAGGAGACAGGAGAGGAGGAGAAGAGGAGAGGAGGAGACAGGAGAGAAGCAGGGAGGAGACAGGAGAGGAGGAGGAGAGGAGGAGACAGGAGAGAAGCGGGGAGGAGACAGGAGAGGAGCAGGGAGGAGACAGGAGAGGAGCAGGGAGGAGACAGGAGAGGAGGAGAAGAGGAGAGGAGGAGACAGGAGAGGAGGAGACAGGAGAGGAGCAGGGAGGAGACAGGAGAGGAGGAGAAGAGGAGGAGACAGGAGAGGAGCAGGGAGGAGACAGGAGAGGAGGAGACAGGAGAGGAGGAGACAGGAGAGGAGGAAACAGGAGAGGAGCAGGGAGGAGACAGGAGAGGAGGAGAAGAGGAGGAGACAGGAGAGGAGGAGACAGGAGAGGAGCAGGGAGGAGACAGGAGAGGAGGAGAAGAGGAGGAGACAGGAGAGGAGCCTTACCTGGCGAACACATCAGCACTGAGGACACAGCCAATGATGTTTCCCAGGTGAGGAACGTTGTTGACATAAGGCAAGGCACTGGTCAGCAGGACGTTTCTCTTCCCCTCCTGAGGAAGACTGACACAACACACACAAGCACGCGCACACAAGCACGCGCACACAAACACACACACAAACACACACACACACAAACACACACACACACACACACACACTGTGTCAGGCATGCTAGCAAGGGGGAGGGTTAGGGGTAGGAAGGGTTGGTGATTTAGAATGTGTTGTTTCATATAGATGGTTTACATAGGGTGGTGTCTGGGTGGGGGGGCCGGGGAACCCTCCAGGCCTCTGCTCCAGGTCTGGGCTGCTGTCTGCAGCTCCTCCTCAGACATCACACGCTGCCCCTCCTCCTCCTGAGGAGAGGAACACACACCTGTCAGTAACATGACACACACACCAGACTGTCAACACACACACGCACACACACGCACCAGACCATCAACAAACACACCAGACCATCAACAAACACACCAGACCATCAACACACACACGCACACCAGACTATCAACACACACACACCTGTCAGTAACATGACACACACACCAGACCATCAACACACACACACAAACCAGTCATTTAACACACCCAGACCGTCAACACACACACACACACACACACACCCAGACTGTCAACACACACATACACCAGTCAGTAATATGACACACACACACACACACCAGTCAGTAAACACACACACACCAGTCAAAAACACCAATTAAATCTCACTTCTGGGTCTAGGCAAGCCAGTCTCACCTCTGGTGGGCTGTTGCAAGGCTGCATGTCTCTGCGCTGACTGTTGCAAGGCTGCGTGTCTCTGTGCTGGCTGTGCTGAGCAGGCTGCCTCTGCAGGTACCCCTTCAGAGCCTCCAGCCCCCGGCCCTGCAGGACCTTCCGTGCTGCAGCCTTGCAGGCCTGCAGCGCCCCCACACGCTCCAGCCAGCCAGGCACGCTCCTCAGCCCCTGCAGCACTGTGGACCCCCGCACACCACAACATGCTGAACACTCTGAACACTGTATCCCCCGCACACCACAACATGCTGAACACTCTGAACACTGTGGACCCCCGCACACCACAACATGCTGAATACTCTGAACACTGTGGACCCCCACACATAACAATACTCTGAAGACTGTCAACACTGTCAACATTCAGAACACTGTAAACAATGTCAACACTGTCATCTTAACACACTGCATGTGTGTCTGATAGATCTCTGTAACAGCCCTGAACACTGCATGTGTGATTGTGTTTACTTTGACTAGATCAATACAGTTATTACTACACAGATCAATACACATGCGAGAGATGGAGAGGGCGGGATGAGGGCGGGATGAGGGCAGGATGAGGGCGGGATGAGGGCAGGATGCCTCACCTTGTGCCAGGCTGGGTTCAGACAGGACAGGGTAGAGGGCAGCCCAGAGAACAATGTCAGCTACAGAAACAGCCTCCTGCAACACAGAACAGCTCTCAATACAACCCAGTCTCAATCTTAACGTACCCACGTGTCTGTGTGTGAGTGTGTCTGTGTGTGCATGTGTCTGTGTGTGAATGTGTCTGTGTGTGTGCGAGTGTGTGTGTGTGTGTGCGGACGTACAGATGTCAGGAACGGGGCGGTCCTCTTGCTCAGGCTCTGGTCCAGGAAGTTGAGAGGTGCCTGAAGGGTGCTGGAGGCCTCTGCTGCCTTTCCCTGCAGCACCATCTGGTGGAGGGCTAGCTGTAGTGCAGGCTGCAGACACAAAGATGCACCTGGTTATGATGCATGCTAGGTAGGTCCTACTACACTGAGGGGGGGGGGGGGGGGGGGGGGTGAAAAAGACAGAAATAAGGGATGACATGCAGTAAGGTGCCTGGTTTGGACTGATCCAGCGGGGTCCCAAGGGGCCACATCTCATACCTGTAGTTCAGTGGCCTCCCATTCCAGCCATTGGTTACTGAGAGCACTGGGCTCCTGACCTCTCAGTTCAAACAGGTACCTGGGGGGGGGTCATACATGAGGTCATTAGCATCAGCGCACACACACACACACACAAACATTTCTCACACACTCACACACACACACACACACACACACACACACTCCTCACACACACTCCTCACACACACTCCTCACACACACAAACATTTCTCTCTCTCTCTCTCTCACACACACACACACACACACACACACACACACACACACACACACACACACACACACACACACACACACACACACACTCCTGTGTCTCCTGTCTTGTGAAGGGGTGGGTGGGTCAGTCAGTGGGTCAGTTGATTGGTCAGTGGGTATGTGAGTAGATGGGTAAGTAGGTTGGTTGGTTGGTAGATACTGACTGACAGATGACGTTTGAGCTGAAGAGGAGGGTTCCGCTGGGCAGTGCCAGAGCCGGCAGGGCAGGGCGACTCAGGAAGGGAACCACTCTCTCTGCACAGGAAACGCATCACATGTCAAAAACACACAGAAAATGCATCACACGTCAGGGACAGAGTGGAAACACAACCCACACATACGCTCACAGACTACAATACTCACACACGGCATTGAAACATCACAAGTTTAGTCAAAGGTTTTAGACACACAAAACAAACAAATCTGAGATTTACTTCTGCTTAATATAAAAAGCCAAATGTGTCCATATAAATCCAAATCGAGAACAGGACTGATGAGTTAAAACATTTGAACCCAAATGAGTTCCAGTTACACTTGATGTGGACACATCTGTCTCCGTGGCCGTTGCTAGGGAGCAGAGCTCCGTGTCCTAATCTGAAGATGATCACAGGGAAATCTGATGGAAGCAGGATTAGTAATCCATACCATGATGACGAAGGGAGCTGACTCACGCAACGAGGGGCCGTGCTGGGGTAGGAGCTGTGTGTGTGCGTGTGTCATATCATGAAGTGCGTGTACAGTCTGAAGTCGACACACTACTCCTTTAGATTTGCGTGTGTGCTCGTGCTTACATTGGTGTGCACATGTGTGCGAGAGTGTATTGGTGCACTGTGTTTGTGTGCACACCCCCACCCAGAATCCCACTGCACTCTGCACAAGCCACTTTAGCACACAACACCCTAAAACTTAACGCTGTGATTTTGCACCACTGTTTGCACTACTGTGTAAATACCCCCCTCCCCCTGTACTATATATCTTATTTGTATTTTATATAACATTTTTGTCTTCTATTTTTATTTACCCTTATTATGTTCCCTATATGTTCTATGTTTGCTCTCTCCTGCCATAGTAAATTGTTTGTATATCTTGCATAGGGAATAAAAACTGATTGATTCCGGGCCAAGGACTCAGTATGACATTGCCACATCCACCAACACCCCACACCCCCTTCCAGAATCCCACTGCACTGATACTTTAGCACCTTTAACACCTTAAAAAACTTACTAGTGTCATTTTTGCACCACTGTTTGCACTACTGTGTACCCCCCCCCCCCTACTATATATACCCATCCCACTTTGTACTTATGTTACTTGTACGTCAATGTTATTTGTATCAAAATTGTAGTGTATTTTACATTGTATTCATTGTTTATTATTATGTCACATATATGTCCTATGTTTGCTCATTTCTGCCACAGTGAATTCTATGTTTGTAAATCTTGCATAGCGATTAAACATCATTCTGATTCTGATTCTGATTTGCAATGTGCGTGTACTGACACGCTCCCGTCCCTGCGTCATGCGTGTCCCAGGCATTGTGCCTACGTGCCTGACAGTGCCCTGCTGGGCGCCCGTGCGTCACGAGGATCTCACAGACAGAAGCTTCATCTCCTGCTCGAGACAATCAGCTCGCTCATGAAACAGCTGGCTGCTTCGAACCTATTATGATCCTCTACACAAGGAACGCGACCCTCCAGCACTCTGACCATTCAGCCATCCCCAGCCCACACAATACCGCCTCCCAGCTGGGGTTAGAGGACCAGAGACCCCGTGTTTTTAGTGCTTGGCAGTGCGATGTCACTAGTGTGTGAGGAGTGCAGGTCTTATATGATTAGCCTTTTAGATGGTGGTTTAATGCTTAAATGTTGGATTATGTTATCCAATTGCTTTCTGAAAAACACGACGCCCAAAGACACAGTGACACACCAACCTAACACACACTGAAGGTGCTATCTGTGTTAAAGCTACTGCACTTGCGAACCCCGTGAGTAGAACAAGCTCTAAATTAAGCCCCAATTTGGGGTTGGAAAGCATGGATTGGAGCTGGCTGGTCAACAGCTGTTATTGTCAGTCATCTCTTGACAGAAGGAACCTGCTATATGGCTAACAAGCAAGGCGGGGAAGCGACTGGAAAATGATAATCAATAGACAGTTTTAACATGATTAATCTACAGATACGGATCTTGTGGATCTTCAGGAACATTAACTAGTGTGTTAACTAAAGTCTGCTTACCTTCGTGGCTGACATGTTGAACGTTACATTGTACTCCAGTAAGTTCTAACACTGCTATCACCTTGATACAATGTGGGTTACCGTCGCTTACGAACAGGTTCATCTAGTCACTCTTAAGGGAACTAAAGTGGTGCTGCTGTGTTACGGAGAGATGACACGTAGTTCAGATGGAAAAATGGGAAAGTATGAATGACAACATGTAACTTTGCCGGTGACGGTTTGATCGCTCCACGCAATGCTTGACCAGTGGCTGAGGCAACCACGGTTCAATTGAAAATGGCGCCTGTTGTAGTTTTTCAAAGCACACCAGCTCGTGTTCCACAATGAAATCCGTCAGTGTGATGGACTACATCTCCCATCGGCGTTGCAGCTTCCTACAACAAACCGGCGTTGGGGCTTCCTGCGCTGCGATGATTGGTTTGTGGAAAACCATATGCTAACCAATCAATGTCCCGTATTTGGGTTTTAATTCTTTTTTTTCTTTTAGGAGTCCTTTTTCAGAACAAGTTGACTTTATTCCACCTGTATGGAACCGCACGTAAGGAGAAGCGCACTTGTTCTTTCTTTCTAATTGGCATGTAACCTAGGATACCCGACCCGGTGTGGATATAACGGAGGTGAAGCGCATCTCTCTCGCAGCGTTTTTCCAATCCGAGGACCTTAAACCATCTAGGGGCATCAATTCTTTTGCGTGATAATTGCTTACATGGCTTTCACCGATCGGGGTTCCTGAAGGTGAGATTACAGCAAATTAAATATTTTTTTGTCATACGACGTTGGCCTAAGTGTTTTTACCATCCAAAATCTAACTAATTAAAAATGTATTTGATTAAAGTTGTTTCCTAATAATCAGTGTACGGCAGGACGGAGTAGGTTTGTGCGCATGGCCCACATTTAGAGAGGTAAAATTCACGCCAGTGATGTTATATTTAAACGAGATTGGCATACTCTGACATGAAATGATAGGTGAACAACACCCGTCCAGTGTGCAACTCTGGATATCACATGCAGAGCAGCAGGTGATGGCGCGTGTTGGACTTGAAATGTTCTGTATATGTACATGTTCATGTAGTTCAGTTCTAATTGACAGTTGTTGTCACTGTACCGACGTCAAAAACTCTCTTTAGATCACTGACAACTACATTATACGTAGACAGGTTATATTATAGGCCCATAAATATATATATATATATATATATATATATACATATATATAATCTCAAATATTGAGATTTAATTTGTGACAGTTTAATGTAATTCAATAAAGGCGAAGTTTTGTAACAGAGTGATTCGAGCATGTTGACTGTTTACTCTCGTGAAAGCAGCTGGTTTTACTGTAATACAAGGCAGGAGCGACCACTAAGACACAACAAGATTTTTTTGACAGGAAACTGTAACAATTGAACACCATTTAAAATCAGTTGGACTAAGAGAAGGTTTTGGGTGAGCAGTCCGAACCCCTCACGCGGCGGTTCAGTGGTCGATTTCGTCGCCAACACTCAAATCCAACACCCCACTCTAAACCACTTAGATCGAGTTCCGTTTACCAACGTTTATCAGTCGTTTCCGGTTATAACAATGAGAAAAGGTTGACTCGATCTGTGTGGTTTGTTCAACTGCTGAGAGTGCTGCTCTGAGTTCGACTCACATTACAACCGTTTAGAGTGGCGAAGTCCTTTTATTTTAATATCAATCACATGTATAGCCCTCCTCTCTCAAATAAAGTTTCTCTCATGGGGGGAAAAAACGGGTCTGATGATACATACTTATCCTTAGTTGATAAGGCTAGACGCCTCAAAGACCTCTTTGTTTCAATGGAATATTTACATGTTTTACTCACGCATGCTCTGACTAAGCTACGTTTCCTCCTCATATGAACAGTGTTGGAGCTGCTAGGGGCGGGAGTCTAAGGATCAATTTTGAGGCATTTCAATAACTCCTCTTTCATAACCTTCCAAAACAAAGCTGGCATTTTGTCCCCGTGGGTTCAGCCGCGTGTGAGCTCATGGCCGCTTGAGCCTTGAAAGATTACTGAAATAGTTGCGCTGATTAGAAATGGGCCGCATTGCTATAAAATCAGTGGTGGGTCATTGGACTGCATGTCAAAACGTCACGGGATCACATCCCCAATGTGTATATTGCTTTGGACAGAAGCATCTGCTAATGGAACACATGATGGTGATTATTATGACCCTGATGATATTATAATGCTGATGATATTATGCTGATGGTGACAGTTCTATCTGGGCTGTTCTGTCCTGGGTTAGCAGGCGGTCATGAGTAGAGAAGCAAATGTGGTTTAAGTCAGCTGGACTTTAGACAGGATTACACTGTTTGATATTATATTTAGATATTGGTCCATGTAGGGCATGATGGTTTTGGATGTGATTGTGAATGCATGCGCATGTAAGATTGTATTGTATGATTATGTATGTGAAAGTTCACAGACGTGCTCAAGTCTCTGAGTGTGATTGTGTGTGGTGTGTGGGTGTGCGTGTGTGGTGTGGTGTGTGGTGTGTGTGTGTGTATTGTAGATGGTGGGAGCGTCTAAAGCAGAGACCAGGAGTGTGATCAGGAATGAGTGACTGCCTCAGACCAGCACTCCCCTCTCCTCTGACCTCCCCTCCTCTCCCCTCCCCCTCCTCTCCCCTCATCATCTTCCCGCTCCTCCTCTCTCCCCTCCACCTCGTTCTGCTATGACAGATGGCTAAACATCAGGCAACTGATGTGCAATTCTCAGTGGTGCTGAGAAGCACTCTAAACGGTCCCTGGACAGCAGCATCTCTCCAGCTTTCTTTTTCTCTGTCTCTCTCACTCTTTCACTCTGTCTGTCTTTATCTCACTCTCTGTCCTAAAGCCAGTCTCTTTGTTCATCCAGTGTTATCTCTGTTATTCCTGCCTCTGGTTGAGGTGTGTGTCTGTGTCTGGGCCGGCCCTGTGGATGTTGTGTTGGCAGCAGGGAGCAGGAAATGGGCCTGTCCTGATCACTAGTGACAGCACATTCCCACACTGCTCGATCAATGATGCCTCTGCTCTTCCTCACCAACATCAATGTGCTGCAGGCTCACCCCTGGCCCCAGCCTCACCCCTGGCCCCACCCTCAGATCAGCCTCACCTCGAACTCTAAGCCAGTCTAAATCAAGCCCACCCAGCCTCTTCTAATGACCTCCTACTCTCTCACTTTACAAAACTCCTTGGAGATCCAACAATGTTTCAGTACTAGACACAGGGTTAGGGCTAAACCAGGGCTAAACATTCCATAGGGAGGCATAGGGGGAGTGAGGGAGGCATAGGGGGAGGGAGGGAGGGAGGGAGGTGGAGAAAGAGGGAGCTACTCTAATGCTAGCTCTGTAGTTCTAGCTGATGTGAACATGGATCAATGACTGGATCAATCAGATCTGCTGAGCCAGGCTGTGACTGGCACCATGGTGTGGGAGCCAGGGGAGGAGGGAGGGGGGATGGGGGAAGTTGTTAGGGGGTGGGGCTATAGTGCTGGGGTAGGAGGGTGCTAGAGATGGATGGAAGGATAGAGGATTAAGGGAGGAATGGAGGGCTACAGGAATGCATGAAAGGACAGAGGGAGAGATGGATAGAAGGATGGAGGGATGGATGGAGTAATGGATGAGGGAGGGAGGGGTGGGTGGGTGGAGGGGGTTCAGTCAGTTGATCCAGGATCAGTCAAGTGGGATTAAGAATGAGATTGCGTGTGTGTGTGTGTGTGCGCGCGTTGAGTTGTGTGCACGCGTGTGGTGAGGCGTGTACAGCGTCGATGTGTTGGTGAGATTTCTGCTCTTCTCCCCATCCTCATCTCTCTGGTCTTCTAATCTCCAGCCTCAGATTGGCTATCCTTCTCCTCTGTCTCCTTCTCCTCCTCTCCCTCCCCTCCCCACCCCTCCCCTCTACTCCTCAACCCCCCTGGCCCCTCTCCTCCTCCTTGGTCGCTAGGTGTCTTATCCTAATGACAGACAAGGGTTTAGACTGGACAGATGGACTGCATGAGGAGGGTCCCTGACTGAAGGCCTTACCCTGCCTCCCCCCTCCTCAGCCCAGGCGCTCTCTGCCTCACCCCTAACTCACCCCTGACAAATCCTGACTTCTCTTCTGGGTGACAGAGATAGAGAGACAGACAGAGAGAGAGAGTGAGAGAGAGATAGTGTGCGATAGAGAGACAGATAGCAAAAGTAACAGACAAAAAACTAGACAAACTGACAAACTGAAACTCGATTGTTCTCTTTCTTAGCAGCCATGCAGTCCACTTGACTGCAGATTCTCAGAATCCTGACTGAAAAGATAAATGATAAAATGCCTCCTTAGCTCAGAGTTACAATCTTCCTCTCTCACTTCCCGCTGTCTTCTCCCCTCCCTCTCTCTTTCTCTTTCCTCCCTCTCCCTTCTGTCTTCTCTCTCTCTTTTTTCCCTTCTCTCTCTTTCCTCTCTCTCTCCGTTCTCTCTCTTCCCTTTCTCTCTCTCTATCTTCGCTTCCTTTTCTCTTCTCCCCTCCTAGTGAGTGCGTTGTGTGTGTTTGTCCTGTCACCATATGGCTCTCTCTCTTTCTGTTTGGGTCGGGGCAACAGAGCCAGCCCCCCTCCCCCCCCCCAGGGCAGTGTGTGCTCCTGCCGGTCAGCCTGTCCTAGTTAGCCATCTCTCCTCTCAGCCTGCTGTCCTCTCACAGACTAGCAGTCATGACTGCCGATACAGGGCTGTTAATCCAGGAGAATCGTGATGGAAGCCTGTGTTTCTGTGTGCGGAGGAATGATGCAAACAAGGTGAATGTGAATTCATCTGAGTTTTGAATTAGAGGGACATGAGTGAGATATCCTGAGAGACGCTGTCAAGGTTCTGCTTTATACTGACATATTGAGACTAAATGTCCTACACTGTCCCGTTATCTTATTCCATTGCTTTTGTCCTAATATATCAGAATCTATTTGAATCGCTATACAAACACAGAATTCACTAAAGGAGCAAACATAGAACATATATGTGACGTAATAATAAAATGTAATGTAAAATACAATAGAAATTAGATACAAATTACATAAAAGTACAAATAACATAAAGTACGAAGTGGGCACTAGCTGTACAGATGGGGGGAATATAAGTATAGTGAGATGGTGCAGAGAAGGATGGGTATATATATAGTACAGTGGGGGGGGGGGGTATATAGTGCAAACAGTGGTGCAAAATACATCCATCATACATATGAGCATGCGTAAAGAAGAAAAGGAGAGATTAGAAGTGCGTAGTTCACTGACTGGATTAACCCTGACGAGCTGTTGTTTATTTCACCAGAAAAGGTTTAACAAAAAAGGGTTCCAGAATAAATTAGCTTCTTTCTCCAAGAGGTAAATTCTCAAAAAGGCTCTTTTGCTCCCCGATGTACACACACACAATCAACAACTCTGCCGTTGCCCTCCAACTCCCTCTCAGTGGTAGAGGAGGGATGATGACAATGTCTCTGATGAGGACAAGAGGAGGGATGATGACAATGTCTCTGATGAGGACCAGAGGAGGGATAATGACAGTGTGTCTGATGAGGACCAGAGGAGGGATGATGACAGTGTCTCTGATGAGGACAAGAGGAGGGATGATGACAGTGTCTCTGATGAGGACCAGAGGAGGGATGATGACAGTGTCTCTGATGAGGACCAGAGGAGGGATGATGACAGTGTCTCTGATGAGGACCAGAGGAGGGATGATGACAGTGTCTCTGATGAGGACCAGAGGAGGGATGATGACAGTGTCTCTGATGAGGACCTGAGGAGGGATGATGACAGTGTCTCTGATGTGATATTTATGTATCTATCCACACACACACACACACACACACACACACACACACACACACACACACACACACACACACACACCAGACAACATAATCTGTATCTCTTCATCTAACAACACATACATGTACAGGCATAGTTGCTGAAGCATCATGTTATGAAGGCGGATGAGGACTGGAGACATGGGGACTTTGTGACTGAGGTCACCAAGTCAGCACTTCAGCTGATGTAGTCAGAACAAACACACTGTCTCTCACCTACTTTCTCTCACAGTTTCAATGTGTTAATTAGGTCAATCTGCTATTAATGTTTCCAAATAATCAGATATCAAATAAACATGGTAAAAAATCCCCGCCTCCCTCCCTCCCTCCCTCCCTCCCTCCCTCCCTCCCTCCCTCCCTCCCTCCCTCCCTCCCTCCCTCCCGTCCAAAACGAATGGTTTATCTGGGAACCCTTTAGTAATGGCCTAGTGTTTATCTTTATGCTTTCTGGGTTGGGAGTGTGTGTGCGTGTGTGTGGGTGGGGGGGTGTTCCTCATCCCACTCTGGGATTTTAAATCAGATTATGTGACAATTCTCTGCTGTGCTGCGCTCTTCTCTCTTTGAGAACCTTGCACAGTCTGTTTATTTAAATGATCAACTATTTGTTTTGATGTCATTGTTTGTTCAGACCCTGGTAAGATTTGTATTGAATTTCCTGTCTGGGGGATGGATTGGAATAAGTAAACACTATTTCATTCATTGT
>CM059289.1:10442164-10504664 GCA_030340665.1 Neosalanx taihuensis
CCTTCTCACTACACTGCTTTGCTCCACCCCTACACACACACACACACACACACACACACACACACACACACACACACACACACACACACACACACACACACACACACACACACACACCTTCTCACTACACTGCTTTGCTCTACCCTAACACACACACACCTTCTCACTACACTGCTTTGCTCTACCCTAACACACACACATACACACACCTTCTCACTACACTGCTTTGCTCTACCCTAACACACACACACCTTGTCACTGCACTGCTTTTCTCTACCCTAACACACACACACACACACCTTCTCACTACACTGCTTTGCTTCACCCCTACACACACACACACACACACACACACATACACGCACACCTTCTCACTACACTGCTTTGCTCTACCCTAACACACACACACACCTTCTCACTACACAGCTTTGCTCTACCCTAACACACACACACACATACTCACACACACACACACATCTGCCTCATGTAGCAGATTAGAGGCACGGCCAGCAAAGCCAAATTAAAAAAGGGGATTACATCCTTCTAGCTGCCAGGCACTTTTTTTTATTTATTTCCCTGAAATAGTGTGTGTGTGTGGGGGGGGGGGTGTATGTGTGGGGTGTGGTTCTTTGTGTGTAATGTGTGTAACAGTGTGTGTGTAATGGTGTGCTTGTGTAACTGTGTGTGTGGGAGAGGTAATCCCACCATGCCTATTGGGCTAATGCTCAGTAGGGCTGGGTAACCTTGGCTACACCCAGGAACATGAAGAGACCACCACACACTCACTACACAAGGGTTTCATCAGGGGTCTCTACTATAGCTCAGCCAGGAAACTAAATAAAACTTTCTAGCTATCGTTTCAGAAGAACACCCCCATCTATAGGTTAAGGGTTCTATAAGCAGACTGGAACACTTGCCCCCCTCTGTTTGACCTGAGGAGAGAAGAGGTCAGAAGTGAATCATTTTAGGTGGCGCTGAGGTCAGGGGTCGAGGCAGATTGTTGCGGTTGACGCAGAGACCAGACAGAATGAGGAAGTTCTTGGGCTCAGCTTCCTAGTTGAGCCGTGTGAATGATGGTGCTGCCTGATAGCAACCTACTTCCCTGTAGAGAAGAGGAAGCGGAGAGAGAGAGAGAGAGAGAGAGAGAGAGAGAGAGAGAGCTGGAGAGAGAGAGCTGGAGAGAGAGAGAGAGAGAGAGAGAGAGAGAGAGAGAGAGCTGGAGAGAGAGAGAAGAGACGAGGAAAGAGACACAGAGAGAAACAGAAGAGAGGATACGTTTCAGATGAGGACTGAGCACCAACCCACTGACCCACCTGGATAAACCAGAACTGTGGATCTGCTGGTTCTGGGACAGCTGTTCCTCTGGTGCCAGCAGACACTGTCTAGCCGCTGTGAGTTCTGTTCTGTCTGCTGTGTGGGGTTGTGGTACTGTCATGTGTTTCTGTGTTTGGTTTGGTTCTGTGAATCTGTGTGTTTCTGGTTCTGGTCAGACCCACACGTGTGGTCAGTCAGTTGATTAGATGGTGCTTGGGTTGATGATGTCATTCTCAGGGGTTAAGTGTGTGAGTGAGAGGAGAGAATGCAGGTTGTGGTTTCAGCAGGTTGATCTGAGGATGATCCAGCCTAACTGAGATAGCGAAGCCGTTTTCGCTTGACTCAACAGAGAGGAAAACACCAGCGATATGTCACAGGAAACCGTTTAACCGTGAAACATTTGAAAACATTTTGAACTTTGAAAATGAAGCAAAACAGTGTTTACGTGTCTTTGTGTGTGTGTGTGTGTGTGTGTGTGTACGGGTGTCACGCAACCGTGACTCACCAGAACGGAATCCTCACTGCTCTTCCTGCTTCTGCATTCAGAGGATTTCTCAAATTCTGATTGTGAAACATGTGATCTGCTCATGCTCAGGCCAGCACTCGACTGGATCTGAGGCAGAGAATAGACTGGCTGTGGCTGACTGCATGTCTGTCTGCTCCATACTGTTATTTACATTTAGTCATTTAGCAGACTCTCTTATCCAGACTCTCTTATCTTATCTTATCTTATCTATCTTATCTCTTATTATATTTGCCCGATTCCCTAACCGCTCAGCCACCTGATGCCCCCAATTACATTTACATGTATTCATTTAGCAGACGCTTTTATCCAAAGCGACTTACAGTAAGTACAGGTACATTCTCCCTTAGGCAAATAGGGTGGACACAACGTCATATAGCCACAGCCTGGGCTTGATCTCACAACCTTTCGATCATGAGGCCAGTGGAGAGCCATCTGAAGCCCCAATTATCTGTTATCTGGCACCGAACAAGCAAACACTTCTGCTTTCAGTACTGACAGCAGTACCTTGCCTCCTTGGTGAGGAGTTTCTTAATCACAATAATGCTTTGAGACAGAGTGAAGGAGAAGTTATTCATCTGGAATGTCTCAGAAAAGTCTATGCATTGGGATCAGGTTGTGTTCAGTCATGTGTTAATAATGTGTTTCTCTCTCTCTCTCTCTGTTTTATATGTGGTGTGTTCTGTGTGTGTTCTTTGTGTGTGTTCTGTGTGTGTGTTCTTTGTGTGTGTATTTGTGTTCTCTGTGTGTGTGTTCTCCCTGCAGCTGTCTCCAGACTTCCTCCACCCAGGCCAGAGGAACCTAGAGACTGGCTGGCAGTCCAGACAGGTGAGGGTGTATGTGTTGTATGTGTGCAAACTCATGCTTGTGAGTTTGCGTGTATGCGTGCAACATGCTGGCCTGTGAGTATGTGTGATCGCGTGTGTGTTATTGCGTGTGTGTGCATCTCCCCCCATGATGTGCTGCTGGCCTCTCAGCCTTCGGAGAGAACTGGAGCAGAACAAGACTAGTAGTGCATCCCCTCCTCGCCACTCTTCTAATATCATCTCCTCCCTTCCCCTCCTCACCTCTGCTTCTCGCCCCCCCCCCTCCTCCCCCTTCCCCTCCTCTCCTCTCTGCTTTTCTCCCCATCTCTTATCCTCTCTCCTCTCCAGTTCTCTCCTCCTGGAGGGAGAACAGGAAGGGAGGGATGAACTTCCTTCAGTATGTCTGGAAGAGGTTACGATCCTATAATATAATGTGGATCACAGTGTGGTTTCGTCTTGATGAAACTCGATTGAACTCAGCCAACATGCCTCCTGGGTGGGGCTGCTATATGGACTTTGGCTTGTTCACTGATGAGCCGTGTACGATGTGGGAGTGTGTGGTGTAACAAGCAGCCAATCAGTGCATGACGTTTCCCTCTCTGTGCCCACCCCTGACCCCTGACCCCTGAAGAGCATGCAGCGCGCAGTTTCTTCCGACACTCTTAACACTGTCGGCCACGACAACAGTGATGTCCAGCGACGTCACTCTGCCCACCTGCATGGAGAAAACACACTCAGCCACTCCCTCTCCATGATCCTGCCTGATTCCCAGAACCAGGTACACACACACACCATGATCCTACCTGATTCCCAGAGCCAGGCACACACACACACCCTTCTCTCTCCCTCTCACCTCTTGGCCTGTCTTTGCAGGGCATGGAGTTCTCCTGCAACGGTACCAACATCATAGTGGAGCCTCCGTCTCCAGCCAGCTCTCCTGACAGCCCAGACGCAACCACGCCGGTGAGACTCTCCTCACCCTCCACAAGTTAGACATTAGCTGGAAAACATGTTCTTATGCTGGCCTTAGTACACCCTAACCCTGGTGAACTTTGACCTCCGTCATGTCGTCAGGAGCTGGAGAAGGCGGGCCTTCTGAACAAGACCAAGATCGCAGAGGGAGGCAGAAAACTTAGGTAGGGAAACCGGTCACCATGGTGACAGTCAGATCATGTCTAGACGTAGCTTACAGAGAGATGTTTATGTCTAGACCTACAGAGAGATGTTTACGTCTAGGCCTACAGAGAGATGTTTACGTCTAGACCTACAGAGAGATGTTTACGTCTAGACCTACAGAGAGATGTTTACGTCTAGGCCTACAGAGAGATGTTTACGTCTAGGCCTACAGAGAGATGTTTACGTCTAGGCCTACAGAGAGATGTTTACGTCTAGACCTTCTGCAGCAGCTGTGTTCTGTGTTCTGTGCGGCAGGAAGAACTGGAGCCAGGCATGGGTGGTTCTGGTGGGGAACAGCCTGGTGTTCTTCAAGGATCCCAAGTCTCAGACCCCATCCAGCTGGGTAGGACTGTGTGTGTGTGTGTATGTGTGTCTGTGTGTATGTGGTTAAACTGAAGTCTTTATATAGTCTTTATATATATATGTGTTTCTATAGCGACCAGGAAACAGCCGTCCAGAGAGCAGCGTGGACCTGCGAGGAGCTCAGCTACACTGGGCCAATGACCTGTCCAGCAAGAAGGGAGTCTTCAAGGTTCACACACACACCCACACCACCTGTCTGCAAGCTAAGCTAGGTCTGACAGGCACTAGGCCTGGGTAAGATAAGCTAGGTCAGACAAATGCTAGGCCAGGCTAAGCTAAGCTAATTCAGACAAGTCCTAGGCATGGCTAAGCTAGATCAGAACATGGTCAAAGCGCTAGGCTAGGCTTAGCTAAAATAAGCTTGGTCAGACAAGCGTTAGGCTAAGTGCTAACCTCAGTGCTTTTTCAGCTGAGGACGGTGACGGGTAACGAGTTCCTGCTTCAGTCAGACACTCTGTCTCTGATCAGCGAGTGGTACACAACCATCCAGAGCGTCATCAAACGACTGGTGAGTCCGTGTGTGTGTGTGTGTGTGTGTGTGTGTGTGTGTGTTACTGTTTAGGTGTGTTCCTTTCTGTGTCTCTTTATACCTTTGTCAATCTGCCTGCACGTGTGTATGTGTGTGTGTGTGTGTGTGTGTGTGCAGGACCTTGAGAACCCTCTAGACAACGTGCTGCTGTACTCCCTGAGGAGAGCAGGCAGTGTGGAGATGCTGGACCAAAGTGGAGACGAGGATGACAGCAGGGAGGTCAAGTCTTCACGTATGTCTCTCTGTCAATCTCTCTCTCCCACACTCTCTCTCTTTCATTAATTTAACACACATAATTTCTCTACATTTCTTCCCCATTTATCTCCCCTCCTCTCCTCCCCTCTGCTCCTCTCTTCCCCTCTCCCCTCCCCTCACCTCCCTCCTCCCCTTGCAGTTCCTCGCTCCATCTCCAGTCTGGAGAACACAGAGAAGAAGAGGGTGAAGACCAGACTGAAGAAGCTGATCATGAAGAGACCTCCTCTGCAGGCACTGCAAGAGAAGGGCCTCATCAAGGGTGAGACGCACACACACACACACCGTGCACACACACACACACTGTGCACACACACACACACACATGCACACTGCACACGCACACACACACACACACACACACACACACACACACACACACACACATGAACATCTGGTCCTGACAGGACAGCTAAATATGACATTCTGAATCAACACCCAATTTGTGACAGTTAAAACTGTACTTTTTGAATGTTTGAGTTGTTTGTTCATTGTGTGTGTGTGTTTACCTGTGTGTGTGCAGACCAAGTGTTTGGCTGTAGTTTGGAGCTTCTGTGTGAGAGGGAGAAGAGCTCAGTGCCTCGCTTTGTCCGGCTCTGCACTGAAGCTGTGGAGAGGAGAGGTAACACACACACACACACACTCTTATACATACACACACAAGCTTCCTGTTAAACATGGCTGTAAAAAGATATTCACAGTTGGGCCAAATACAGTCAAGTGACATTTCAGACACATTTGTCATTCTTATTGTTCAGAAGACTACCGAGAAATCTAATATAACTTCAAACTTCCTGTTCAACGTCTCTTTACCGATGCAGTACCACTTACCACTGGTAAATGACATTTACATGCAGTACCACTTACCACTGGTAAATGTCATTTACTGCATCGGTAAAGAGACGTTGAACAGGAAGTTTGAAGTTATATTAGATTTCTCGGTAGTCTTCTGAACAATAAATGACATTTACCAGTGATACACAAATCCCCCCCCACACACACACAGTAGGCAAGACCATAATCACATGTGGTTTTGTATTACCAAGGTGTGTGTGTGTGTCACAGGTCTGGAGACAGACGGGATCTACAGAGTGAGCGGCAACCTGGCTGTGATCCAGAAACTACGCTTCCTGGTGAACCATGGTGAGGAGGGAGGGTGGGGGGGAGGGAGGGAGGGGGATGTGGCCATGCAGTTTGCATGTGTGAGGACAGCCTTGTTAACCATGTTGGTTCTTCCAGAGAGAGCTGTGACCACTGATGGGCGATACATGTTCCCTGCTGAGTTGGTACAAGGTACCTAGAACCAGGCCTGGACCCCAACCAGGCCAGAACACAACTACTCATGGAACCATACACGGAACCAAACAGAACTCAGACTAGAACCAGACCCAGACCTGGACTAGACCCAGACCCAGACCTGGACTAGACCCAGACCCAGACCTGGACTAGACCCAGACTAAACCAGTTTGACCCACTGACACAGACATTCAAACTGGCCGGCCTACATTTAACACCACACACAAACACACACACACACATACACACCTAACATCACACCACACACACCCACTTTAGGATCGTGCCTTTACACACTGCTCTGCGCTTCTGCGTCTCAGCCGACAGGAAACACGTCTCTGACTGCAGCTCCATGTCGCCTCCTGGGCTTGACTGCCCCTAGTGGCTGAAAGCAGCTATGCTAACAGTGTTACTTAACTCCAAAACAGGGTCTTCAACCCTCTTACTGCAGGGCTACCTTCCAACACCAATCTATCACACCTGATTCTAACTAGCAGGTTGACCTGTGACATCAGGTATGTTTCTGACCGTGGTCAGAGCAAACACCTTCCGGAAGGTAGACCTCCAGGAACAGGGTGGGGGAACCGCTTCAGAAACCCCTAAGGTTAATACTCACACAAGGCTAAAGTCATGAATGCTGGTCATGTGTGCAGTGAAATCTGTCGATACGTTTTGACTTTTTATTGTTTTGTTTGTTGCTAAATCCTGCCTCTTTTTATGCTTGGTTATACATCAAGCATACACCTGCTACAGAAACTGACCCTGGTTTCTCACTCTCCTTGTACATGTTGATGTTTGAACCCAGTAAGGCGTTTCATGGGTGAGGGTCTGGGAGTTTGAGAAGGACTGGGCACAGCTGGCCATGTTTGCTCTTACTGTAATCCCTCTCTCTCTACCTCTTCTCTGTCTCTCTCCCTCTCTACGCTCTCCCTCTCGCTGTCCTCCCTCTCTCTGTCCTTCTCTTCTCTACCTCTGTTCATCTCTCTGTCCCCCTCTCTAATTTTTCCTCTCTGCCTCTCTCACTCTCTGTCCGCCTCCTCTCTCCTTCTCTCCGCTCCCTCTCTCTGCCTCCCCTCTCCCTCTCTCTGCCCCCCTCTCCTCTCTCTCTCTCTGCCTCCTCTCTCTTGTCAGCTGCTAGCTGCTCTATGTGCAGGTGTGTCATAGCTACAGCAGCTTGTCTGTCACTCTGATGATCATCCTTCATACTCACACCCTTTTCTTTTGATCTTCCTCCTTCCTCTCTCTCCCCCCTCCTCCCCACCCCTTTCCTCCCCCCACCCCCCTCACCTCCCTCCCTCCCCCTCCTCCTCAGAGGAGAAGCTGAGTCTGGATGACAGCAGGTGGGAGGACATCCATGTGGTGACCGGAGCGCTGAAGCTGTTCTTCAGAGAGCTGCCAGAACCTCTGGTCCCTTTCGGCTTCTTCACCGACATTGTGGAGACAGTCAGTAAGTGTCTCTCTGCCTCTCTCTGTCTCTCTACCTCTCTGTGTTTCTCTCTCTGTCTCTCTCTGCCTCTCTCTGCCTCTCTCTGTTTCTCTGTGTCTCTGTGTCTCTCTGTGTCTCTGTGTCTCTCTGCCTCTCTCTGTCTCTCTACCTCTCTGTGTTTCTCTCTCTGTCTCTCTCTGTCTCTCTCTGCCTCTCTCTGTCTCTCTCTGTCTCTTTCCGTGTCTCTCTGTGTCTCTGTGTGTCTCTGTGTCTCTGTGTCTCTCTGTGTCTCTCTGTGTCTCTGTGTCTCTCTGTTTCTCTGTGTCTCTCTGTTCTCTCCTGTGTTCATGCTGCAGGTGTTTTGTGTGTGTGTTTGTGTTTCAGAGATGTCTGACTATGTGGAAAAGCTGGACAGGATGAAGTGTCTGGTCCTGAGCATGCCGCCTCCCAACCACGACACCATGTGCTTCATGTTTCGTCACCTCCGACGGTGAGACACACACACACGCTGTCACACACACACGCTGTCATACACACACGTATACTGTGACACACACTCTCTCACACAAACATGCACACAGACACACACAAGAAAACAAGTAACACAGTCAGTGTTATTGGTGAGGATGTGCATTGCTAAGTTTGACCACTAGAGGGAGCACACCTCTCAGCTGTGTCACTGCTGAGGCTCCTTGCGAGAACTGGCACTTACTGGGGTGGCACACACACGTGTGTGTGTGGGGGAGAAAGTGTGCGAATTCTAAGTCTCTGCTGCTGCTATTCCTTTTTTTCTCTGTTTTTTAGTTCTCTAGCCTCCACTCTCTTTCCTGCCACCCTTTATCCCTGCCAACATCCCCTGTCTCCCCCATGACCTAGCCCCCTCCCCTCCGCCTCCCCTGTCCTTTCCTCCCCATGCCCCCCTCTCCTCTCCTCTCCCCTCCCCTCCTGTCTCTAGGGATGACTGCGGCTCATCTAATGGAGGCTCACCAGTCCCCTGGCCGCCAGCTCTCTTCTCTCTTTCTCTCTTTCCATCTAACCTTTCCCTCCCTCCCTCCCTTCCCTCTCTCTCTCTATCCCTCCCTCCCTCCTTCTCTCTGCTTCTTGTTTAATGTGGAAGTTCTGAGCTGTCTCTTGGCTTGGATGCATTTTTAGAAGAAAGTTTCATGCTGTGGCTTTAACCCTGACACACACACACACACTTATGTATACACACTCTCCTACAAATACACACATATGCCGTATATACATACAGCACAGTCACTGCCACAAATATGCGCAAACCATATGACACACGTCTCCTGTAGTACACACACACACACTCTGATGCAGTCTCTCCGTGCAGACACAGTGTTCAGGATGCTGTTAATACTCCAACTATTAACATTCAAAGCTGTCATCACATGACATCACAAGAAGTCTTTCTCACGAGGCCCTGAAGAGACAGGATATTGTTCTGATCTGTTTCCTGCCCCCACCCCTCCTCCTCTCCTCCCCCAGGGTGATGGAGCACTCAGAGGCCAACCGCATGACCACCCAGAACCTGGGCATCGTGTTCGGACCCACACTCATGAGGCCGGAGAGGGACAGTGCCAACATGGCCGTGAACATGGTGTACCAGAACCAGGCGGTGGAGCTGATCCTCAGTGAGGTCAACCACATCTTCGGACACAGCCCCCCCCTCTGACCCTGTCGGACCCCCCACACCAGGGCTAGGAACAAGACCCCAACCCTGATCCAGACTGGACCCCGGACTCTGGACCCTGACCCAGACCCTGGACCTCAAACTCAGAACCAGGACTGCTACATCTGGAGCACCATCACAACTTGCTCAGACCATAATCTAGAACTTAGAATCTAGAATCAGGGACCAACCAGAACCAGCTCACTGTGACCCCCATCAAAACCCCCAGCGGCAGGAAGAACCAATGCTGAGAGACCAACAACATCAACAACAACAATCAACATCAACATCTGCTGTTGCTGAGCAACAATCGATCCTGACCTGCACAGGCTCCTCTAGGACTCCACTGCTCCCCAGCAAACAATACATCGAAATGCATAAAAACATGAAACGTATACTTATACAGTATGTATGGACAAAGGATATATAGTTCATGCTAGTGTACTCTACAGTTCCAGTGAATTGTGGGGTCAAAGGTCGAATGAAGGTCAGTAACATCCCTCCTGTTCCGTTACGGTAAGTTTACAAATATGCCCCTCTGATCGTGGCACCAACTCTGCTCTAGCTTCTAGAGGTAATGATCCGTTTCTATGGTTACCGTACCCGCCTGTACGACCTGCAACCTAGCAGAACCTTCACCCTCGGGAACCTTGATCCTTCTAGAAGGTTTGGCGTCTTCCGTACCCGTAGCGACAAACCTGTTCTTGTACTTCCTGTGTAGTTTTTCTCTGGAGTGTGTTTGTACATATGTTAAATATGTGAGGAAGAGACTAATGATGGGAGGCTGATAAAGACACAGATGATGTGAGATACTTCCCCTGTTACATCCACCCTGAGACCTAGGCTGTAAAACACCCTGAATAAACTTGTGCTGTGACCGATCTTAAGACTGGTGTGTGTGTGTGCGTGTGCGTGCGTATGTGTGTGTGTGTGGCAGATGTGTGTGTGCGCGCGCCTGTGTGTGTGTGCCTGTTGTGTGTGTGCGTGCTTGCATATCTGTGTCTGTCTGCAAGTCTACTTGTGTGTGTGCCTACATAATGCTTGTGTGTGTGCCTACATAATACATGCCTCCGTGTGTGTATGGGAGAAAGAGAGAGAGGGTGTAGCCCAACCCCAGAGTGCTGTGTTAGCCATGCGGTCGTGTGGTTAGCGTGAGAGATAGAGGAAGTGTGGAGGTATGTAAACCAATCAGAGGCAGACAGCCAGGACCAGCCAGGACAGCTCCCCTGCTGATTGGTCTGAATTCTGCTTTTAATAACAGAACAAAGCTTAGAGTAGAAATGCATATGTTTAAAAACAGCGTTTTTTCCCCCCCTTAAACCTTGTCTCTCTGTGGCTGGGTAGTTTTTTACGACTGTGGCTTTGGCACATGAATAAACAGCGGGAAAAAGAGGAAAAATAGAGGAGAGAGTTCACACAGATCTGGATGTTTGATATATTTATTCATTTTTTATTTTCATATTATTGCAAGTTTTATGAGAGAGAGGGAAGTGGGCAGGAGAGTGGGGGGGTGAAGACTTTGCGACTCCAAAGCAGTTGACTGAAAGCGGCCTATTTGATACAAGCGATAATGGGAACGATTGCATGAAATAATGATCATAAAACGATTCCCACAGTGGCGCTGCCAGGATTCATTTTCTGAACACACAATTATTTTCCGCTTGTATGAAAGTCTGAGATGATGATGAGGAGGCTTCAGGCTGGTCTAGGTCTAACAAGGCTTTCTGCATGGATAGTTTCACAGATTTGGTTAGTTTACCTTCATGTAAACTGCAGCTATATCGGCAATGTGACCTTGATGTAACCTGTTGCAGTGGTAGTCAGTAGCTGTAATAAAGTATATCTAATCTAAAGTATATCTAATCTAATCTCTAATGTATATCTGATAGGAATAAGGGATAACGCACCATATACAATCTTTATATCAAATATAATAGTGTTTTAATTGCTGTAGCACCCGCCATATAGACGAGGCACAGGTCTACTAAAGTGATAGTTGATTGTAGTTATACTGAGTAAAAAGCCAGTCAGGACTGTCTATCATTGAACCAGATCATTATCAAACATGATGAGACTTCTGACCTAACACTCAAACATTTACATGTTTTATACGATTCAGGATCTGATCCAAATGAGGGCTATAGGTGGAAATCAGTAAAGCATGTATTTGTGTATTTCGGTTTACATTCATTCACGCTTTTAAGAGACTTCCGAGAGCTTTACAAAGAGCATATCGGTCACTGATCATAACAAGTAAATATTTGTAATTGACATTATTATTTATATTAACAACCCTAACCCAGATACATTTGCTATATATTATGATTAAACGTGGGATTTGTCGAAAGTTGGAGTGAGAGAAAAGCACAGAAAAAAAAACATTTAGAAATTTAGAAAATGTCCTTGGTCAGGTTTTGGACCCGTGTAAGTTCATAGTTTGTCTCTTCCTGTCACAGTTAAATCCATATTTGTGTAAATTTAAATGGCGAATAAATCAAATTTTGATTAAGATTCTCATTCGGATTAACAGCCTTGTCTTTTGTATTAACTTATTATAATTATATTATAACTATTCAAACTGTTCAACAGCAGACAATAAGGTATAAAATGTTGTCCAAGTTCGCTGATTAAATTTGACCTCAATTAGGTACACTTCCAGGTGTTATATACCATTTTATTGCAAATACATCAACAAATATAAAAATAACAGAACAAAATTCAATACAAAAAGTTTAGCCAAATTTAAAATACAGCTTGATTCATATTTGTGACTTTGAAAAGTCTCCGTTTAAGAGTAAACTGTGAGATTTGAATTCAGAGACAAATCTTTAAGGAATAATTTGGTACAGCAAAATCAACCGGTGATGTGACATCTGTTGTCTTTGATTGACCTTAAACACGCACGCACACACACACACACACACACACACACACACACACACACACACACACACACACACACACACACACACACACACACACACACACACACACACACACACACACACACACACACACACACAGACACACGCACACACTATAACAGACCTTTTGTGATTATTACTTTGGGTTTTATTAAAAAATATATCCATTATCACAGAAACGGTGTCAACACACTGTACCACACACCCCTAAACACAGGCAATCTCTGACAGTCTCTCTGTTCCTGACTCAAACATTACTTGTTTGATGGTTAAAGTTATACCAGTCTGGGAATGAGCTGGATCACATGGGTTACACTGGACCAGGCAGTGGCTTGGCTCGAAGGAATGATAATTATGGCCAAAAAACACAGGTGTATTGCTTTATCTCACAAGTATATATCTCTTATTTGGTTTGGTTTGGAGTAAAAATATGACCCTGAATACCGCCAAAACGTTAGTTGAGATATTCTTATTGCTACATCGTGCCTGGGGGCAGAGATGTGGTTACTGGTAAATACAGACCGTTCCTCCTCTCTGACCGCTGGAAAGGCAGTTAGAACGATCCACTTCTGATTGGTGGTTTTCTAATGTTTTTCCACATGCACTGTTTCCATGTTGCTTTGGATGAAAGCATCTTCTGAATGGACGATGGTGAATGTAGCAGATTTGTTGTCAGAAGACAGGAGGCTGTCCTTGACAGAGCGATGGACATGGATCTGCTGCTGTCTCTGTGAGAGGCCAGGTTCAGCTCTATCCCTGGCCCTATCCCTGGCCCTGCCCTTGGCCCTATCCCTGGCACTGACCCTGTCCCTGGCACTGGCCCTATCCCTTTCCCTGGTCCTGGCCCTGTCCCTGGCACTGACCCTGTCCCTGGCACTGGCCCTTTCCCTATCCCTGGTCCTGGCCCTGCTTCTGATTCTCTATGTTTCTAGGTTCTGATCCTAGCCCTATATCTAAACTAGACCCTGATCTTAGCTCTAAATCTAACCCTGATCTAGATTCCAAACTTGACCCTTCTTCACGGTAGACATTTCTAAAGGCCTCTCCTTCCATCTCTTCCTCCTCCCCCCTGTCCTCCTCCTCCCCCCTGTCCTCCCTCTCCTCATCGTCCTCCTCCTCCTCAAGGTCACCACAGTGTTCATCCAGGCTGCAGTCGCTCAGGAAAGTCGGAGTGGCAGTTGGGGTTGGGGTACCCTCTCCCAGACTACCCGGATCAGCCCCAGGGATCAAAATTCGCTCCTCGAAGTCAAGGTTGGGGTCGTTGTCACGGCTACAGTAGGCGTAGCGATGGTTCATGTGCTGTGAGTAGGATCCAGAGTGTGAGAAGCGCTTGCCACAGCGGTTGCAGCAGTAGGGCTTCTCCCCGGAGTGAAGGCGCCGGTGTTCGATCAGATGGTGCTTGTGCTTGAAGGCCTTCTGGCAGATCGCACATTCGTGGGGACGTTTACCTGTGATAGACACAAGAGGCCAATTCAGACACAGCACATTTTACTTTTACAGTTTCTTTTATAAATATGTTTTGAAACATTAAACTTTTTTTACAACCAGTTTTTGTGAAAATATTTTTAAACCTTTCACAAAATAATAACTTGTTTTTCAAACTTTTGCCTAACTAAAATCCTTTTGTTGTTGTTGAATGAAATCAAATTAAATTCCTCTTTTCAAAATAAAAGTCCTCTCTGCCACACATCAGTACCTGTGTGTTCATATTTGTGGCGGAGCAGAGAGCTGCTCTTCTGAAATGTCTTGTCACAGATGTTACAGGCGTACAGTCCCTCCTCCGTCTTCCTCAGCCTCTTCCTGGTCCCGCCTCCCTCGCCCACTTCCCCTCCAGACAGGAAGTCCAGCCTGCCACGCCCCGCAAGCTCCGTCTGAACAAAAAACACAGATTGCTACACTCATGCTAACGCTGGTGGGACTTACACTGCCAACCTTCCTCTAGTCTAGACTTAAGTTTAACATCTGTATGATTTACATTGATATAAACTACAATTATTTTAGTCGTTTTAGTTGTATAATTTAATTTAAATATCTGTATATGTGTGTAACT
Organism: Neosalanx taihuensis; assembly: GCA_030340665.1. Lineage (NCBI taxonomy): Eukaryota > Metazoa > Chordata > Actinopteri > Osmeriformes > Salangidae > Neosalanx > Neosalanx taihuensis. The sequence goes on from CM059289.1 coordinate 10,456,505, forward strand.
CAGAAATTGTTAAGTTTACTAATGAACAACCCCTCACCCCTTGTCTCTCCTGTTGTATCTGTTGGATGACAGCATCCATCTTGGAGTCCCTGAGGTACGACAGGTGTGGGAGGAGCCTAGGCCTTTGGAGGGCGAGGTAGGGGCCTGTGTCCTGGCCTGCCCCCCCCAGGCTAGCCTGGAGCAGAGGGGAGAACAGGGGGCGGTAGCTGCCAAACACAGATGCCCCCAGCAAAGGGGCTCCACTGTAGGCAGGGTGGGAGTAGGAAGGGTGAGGAGAGGTGGGGCTGGGGTGCTGGTTCTGGAGCCTCTCCCCCCCGTCTCCCCTATCGCTCTCTCTTCTCTCTCCCCTATCTCTCTCTCTTATCTCTCCTCCATCTCTCTCTCTTATCTCTCTGTTCCGTCCCGTGGGTCCAGGCGCAGGGTGGCCATTACAGCCCTGGTTCAGCTCCCTAGGCAGAGACAGGTCTAGGGGCTCGTTCTGAGACCCTGCCGGCCCACTGGTCCCTGCCCACCAGGGGGCCCTGCTCTGGGGCGCTGCCCGGCTAGGGAGTGGGGAGAAGGGGGATGGGCCAGGGGACAGGTCCAGACAGGCTGACGGGCCGAACCCAGAGGAGCAGATCTTCCGTCTCTTCAGATGGCCTGGAGACAACGTCTCCATCAGGACCGGGCTGATTGGCTGTCCAGGGCTGCCATTCTCCTGGCTAGGCCAATAGGAACGCAAGGCCAGGGGGTTGAGACGGGGCTGTAGCGCCACCAGGAGCTGCTGGGGGAGGGAGTGCCAACCATGTCTGGGGAGGGGGGAGCTGTCCCTGGGGAGGAGGTTGGGGACGGCAGGAGGGTGGTTGTGGTCTGGGAGTTTGGGAACGGAGAGGTAGTCTTTATCACGAGGACTGTCGGGCATCTCTGTGGTCGACCTGCAGAGGTACCTCTGATGCTGCAGGAGCACAGCAGCGCTGGGGAAGAGCTGGGAGCAGCTCTCACACGTAACCCCGCCCCTCTCTCCAGGCTCCACCCCTTTGTGCTGTCTCACCGGCCTATCAGGGGACTCCTTGTCCTCATGCTCACCATTCTGGATGGCTGAGATCTCCTCTGGTCTGCTCCGTCCCCCTCTTCCTCCACCTGTCCCTCCTCCCACCTCCTCCCCCTCACTTTGGAGAATAGCCTGCAGGGCCTTCTGGAAGTGAGGCCCGGAGTGGAGGTAGGGCAGCAGGCTGGATCCCTGGAATCCACTGCCAAGGAGAGAGAACTTCCTCCTGGGGTCCCACACCTGGCCAGGTGGCCTGGAGCTGTCAAGGTCCAGGGGGGAGAGGCTCTCTCCCGAGCCCAGTCTCTGAGCTCTATCTTGGGGCTGGGTGCCGTGCAGAGAGCCACCTTCACTGTTACTCCTAACGGGCTGGCCGTTGGACACCTCTGCCCTTCCTCCTCCCCCTCCTCCTCCAGATCCGTTCAGGCACTTCTTGCTGCTCAGGTGGGAGCTGTAGGAGCCGGAGTGGGAGAAGCGCTTCTTGCAGTTGGAACATTCATAAGGCTTCTCACCTGAGGAGGAGTAGACAGCACATGTCAACCCTGTACCTGCTCAAATGGGGGGTGTCGTTACATGGTGTTTAGGGGAGGGGGTGTAGTAATATGGTTATAAGGCATGGGTCGTTACAGGGTTATAAGGCGTGTGTAGTGAAATGGTTATAAGGTGTGTGTGTGTCTAGTTACAGGTTTCTAATGTGTGTGTATGTGTGTTCTCACCACTGTGGATCCGCAAGTGTTCCTTCAGATGGTGTTTGTACTTGAAGGCCTTCCCACACTGCAAGCACTTAAACTTCCTGTTCTCCGTCATATGGTCAGTCACATGGGGCTGAGAGAGCCAATCAAAACCGATCAGATAGATACGTAGATATGGTAAATTAATTTATCCTGTTTCTGTGTCTCTGTCTCACCTTGTCCTGTGATTGGCTGTGCAGAGGTATATGCATTTCCACCTGTGTCCTGTAGGCGGCGGTGTAGCCACCTAGAGGACCCTCCCTCTGCGGGCAGAACTGTATGTGTTCCTGTAGCAACGTCTCATGCTGGTATATCCTCTGGCAGAAGGGGCAGAGCTTCTGGGGCCTAGAGCTCTCTGGGCTCAGATCTGGGGGGAGATGTGGAAGGGCGGGGGGGAGATGGTGGTGGGAGTGGGTAAGCTGGAGAGTAAATACCTGAATCTGTGTGCATGTGTCTATATGTGTGTGTGTATGAGTGTGTGTATATATATATACTGTATATGTATACTGTATATATATACTTATACACACATACCGTGTGTATATATCTGTGTGTCTACCTATCTGTGTGTGTATTATGAATAACAAAGTTGTTTTTAAGTTAAAGAGTTCTGGTGTAAAATCACCAGAACTGTTTACGTCAGGGTGTGTATGTGTGTTTGTAATAGTGTGTATGTCCCTACCTGCCCCCTCAGGTGAGTGCTGGGCCCCGGCTGACCAGAGGTGCGTTTGTTCTCTGTGCCCGTGCCGGCCCCCAGAGTGGAGCAGGGCCGGGGGGGTGCTGGAGCCGTTATGGAGCCGGGGTCCAAGCTGGTGGGCCGGGCTGGAGGCTGTTCTCAGCTGTACCAGGAAGTCATAATGAGCGACATCGTCCAGGGACTGACTGTCTGGACTGTGGTCTGGAAGACGAAAGGAGATGTGTGAAGCTTTGCTGTTCAACTCTGTGTGTGTGTGTATTAGGGGAGGGCTGGGAGGTAGCTGGGTGTGTGTTTGTGTGTGCGTGTGTTAGGAGAGGGCTGGGAGGTAGCTGAGTGTGTGTGTTTGTGTTTGTGTCACGGTGCGTTTGTGGCGTAAAATGCGGATGATTTTCAAGATGCAAAACGGACTTGAGAGAGATGTGCATTTAGCAGGATAGAAAAAGATGAACGTCTAAGAAAGGAAGAATCACAGCGAGATAGACGTAGAGAGAGACTGTGACAGACAGATAGAGAGGGTAGTTCTTCCATACCCCTCCCCCCAACCCCCAACCCCCCACCACCCCTCCCCTAGTTCCAAATGTTTGCAGATGTTGGCTGATAATCTGAGCGTGTCTTCATGTGGCGGTGAGCGAGAGAGCTGGTGTGGCTGGGATTGATTGTAAAAACATGACTCTTAAAGAGAGTCGGGCCAATCAGCAGAGTGACTTAGTGAATTAGGAGAACCAAGCGCATAAAGTGAATAAAGAGAATCAAGTGAATGAAGTGAATTAGAGAATAAAGCAAGTCCAGTGAATCAGGAAGGCCAAGCACGAGAACTAGGGGACTGTTGAGCTTCGTAAGGCTTAGATCTGCTCCAGGCGAATCCTCATCAACTCTCTTCCAGTTGGCAGATGCTACTAATTGTATCTCGATTCAGATGTCAGATGTGGTCAGAGAGTGACAACGTAGTTTAAATCAGCTTGTTTCAAAAGAGATTCTTTATTCATGAAATGTAATATGAGCAAATGCTGGGAAATGTCTCTGGGAGGTTGAGGTCAGGTTGGTTAAGGGGCAGGTTTTAGGGCGTATGTGAAGCCATCTATGACATTGCTTGTAAGGGCCATACAAATACACATTGATTTACATTGAGTCATTTAGCAGACGCTCTTATCCAGAGAGACTTACAGCAAATACAGGGACATTCCCGTGAGGCAAGACACAATGTAGCCACAGCCGGGAATCAAACCCACAACCTTCCGATCATAAGCTCAACGCCTTAACCGCTGAGCCTCCCTACATTTGGAGATTTGAATCAATCAAATCTCACACAAATCTGTGTTTTGGAGAAAATACAACCTGATGATCAATAACCAATTAACCCACATTAAGTGAGTATTCTCGGTTCCTCTTAGAGAGTCTCTTTATTTAGAAGGGCATCGACACTTACTGAACATGGTGAAGGAGCCCTTGTCCTTCTCTGTACCACTCAGACAGGCTCCAGCCCCCTCCGCCCAGTGTGCGCTGGGGCTGATGCCCAGGTTCAGGCTGTGGTTCTGGGTAGAGTGAGCAGGGCTGCCTGCCTCTGTGCCCTCAGTACTGGGGGTCTGGGCCAGGCTGTCCGGAGGCTCCAGGATCCAGCCGCCAGCCTCATCCTCCCCCTCAGAGCCCAGGGAGAGCACGCCCTCCACGTCCACTGGGAGGACACACACACACATACACAGGCACACGCACACGCACAGGCACACGCACAGGCACACATACGCACACAGACATTCTTTTATTGAGTGATTGTCGGTTATTTACATCGTATTCTCTTCCACATAATTGGATTGTCGTCTATTATTTAGCATTTGAATGATGAATAGTAACAGTAATGTTATTGGGCAGCTGCTTCTGTTGACATGTAAAGATAATGCAGAAGATCAGTGATGGTGTTTCCCTGTCAGTCTGCATGTGATCGTCTTTACTCAGTTCATTATGTTATTATTACAGAATTAAATAAAGAACACGCAGAAAGGAAACAGACGTGAATTAATGGCTTTGAACATAAACGTACAAAATTGTGAGTGTGGTCACCTTTTTAATAGTAGATAGCGATTAATGATTTAACAAAAAGCACGTAATTACGTCATGTCAAGTTGGCAGGTGCCAAAAGATATCAGAAGATTGAAATGCGACAGCCTGATGTTAGGGCAGAATATCTGGTATCTTTGAGTGGGTTCATCTGATGAGCCATGATATGAGTCAGATGTGTTCTGTGTGTGTGCGTTTGTGTGTGTGTGTGCGTGTGTGTGTTCTGAGTGTGTACGTGTGTGTGTGTGAGGACTTAGCACTCTCGGATTCATTTCATTAACAGCTGAACTGCTCAATAATATTTATTTCATCATCCCAAACATACAAACCTCAACATTTGATGATGCCAAAATACTAACAACATCTCATCTTTTTTTGTCTCTTCTTCACAAAGTAGCAGGGTAAATCTCCTCCAGTGTACTTGGCCTGTGGTAACTCAGGAGGGTTTTCAAGGCTGGATCCAGGACAGCAGAGGGTTTGACCCTGGCTGTGTTCTGTGTTGACAGTATGACTGTAAGTCGTCATGGTTACTGTAATACGTCTGGATCGCTAAATGCCTTCAGAGTGAACACTTTCATCTTTCCATGTATCTTCCCCTGGATGCTGCGTTCCTAAATGTTTTTGGGTGCTGTGACTAACGATTGCTCTGCAGTGTTTAAAGATTGATTTGCCGTGTTTCTGATTTTGGAAATGTAATTTGAAGATTTGATTTTGTTTGAAAATGGGTGACCTTAATGAAGAAGAAATATGTTTTAACAGACTGTGATATATGGTGAAGCTACAGCATACAACACTCACACAGTCATATCACTCACACACACAGTAAAGCACTGGGACAGTACGTAGCAGTGGAGGGGATGTGGTCTCATCAGCAAAGTTCAGGTGTGACTTGTTTTCGGGCAGCAGAGACCACAGACACTCTATCTCTCTCTATCTCTTTCTCTCCTTATCTCCCTATCTCTCTCTATCTCTTTCTCTCCTTATCTCTCTCTATCTCAGACACACAGACATTCTATCTCTCCTGCCCTCTCTCTTTCTCTCTCACACACGTACACTTATCTTCATATCTTCCCAGTATGACAAGTAATTTAATTATGCAGTCAAACTATTTTTGTACAGGTGTGCTTGTTTGTGAAAGTGAGTGTCAGAATTTGTGTATGTGTGAGTGTGACTGTGTGTGAGTGTGCATCTGTGTGTGACTGTGTGTGACTGTGTACATGAGTGTGTGTTGTTATTATTCAGAGAGTTCTGTTATGTATCAGACTCAATGGCATCTCAGGACATGGGTGAGTTTTCTCTGAGAAGTAGACAGGAAGGGAGGGTACAGCACACAGGAAGTGAACTTCACAAGTGTCCTTGGGCAAGGCACTTCAACCTGCTTGCCTCGGGGGGAATGTCCCTGTACTTGATGTAAGTCGCTCTGGGTAAGACCGTCTGCTAAATATAAATAAATGCAACAACAAAGCAATCAAAAGAACCCCCCCCCCCCCCCCCCCTTGGATGAAACCATCTGAATGAACAGAATGCTGCTTTCCTCTGTTGACTACATGTGCTGTAATGAGCCAGGTTCAACAAACACCCTTTACTCTGGAATCCCCTGTCAGAGAAACAGTAACACACAGCAGGACTGACTGGTACCAGTAAACTAAATCACTGCTGAATTTTAAACCTATTTTATAAAGCTGTGCATGTACCTCATACCAAACTACCAAAGACACAACATCTACATACATGAAAACCTAGATACACTCAAATCTCTAACCTCTAACTCAATACCTTATGTAACACAAACACCAAACAACACACACACATTGAACCAAACACATACATTTCTCAAACTCAACAGGAACAGTGGAATCAAAAGAAACCGATCAATAGCCTGAATGCTCCATATTGCCTTATTTTGTGAAAAACCTTGGGCATGCAGAGGTTTTCACACAAACATACGCACACATGCACGCGCACACACACACACACACACACACACACACACACACACACACACACACACACACACACACACACACACACACACTCTCTCTCTCTCTCTCTCTCTCTCTCTCTCTTTCCCTCTCTCTTTCTCTCTTTCTCTCTTTCTCTCTTTCTCTCTCTCTGTCTCTCTCTCTCTCTCTCTCTCTCTCTCTCTCTTCTCTCTCTCTCTCTATATATATATTGTATATTGCTTGTCTTGAGAGTCAGGTGGCTGAGCAGTGAGGGGGTGAGGCCTAAGGTTCCCTTGTTCGAATCCCAGCTCTACCAACATGACGTTGTGTCCATGGGCAAGATGCTTCATCATACTTGCCTCAGGGGGGAATGTCCCTGTACTAGCGTCTGCTAAATGACTAAATGTAAATGTCTTGGGGATGTGTTCATCTTCATGTTTTTCTACTTGTGTTACATTATTCTGGTGACTTTGGTTTCAGTTGTGTCTGTTGTTGTGTTTCAGTTTGTTACTGATGCATCATTGTCATCTCAGGATCACTGTGGTAACAGAGCTGGATGTAGCGCCCAGCCAAACCCATAAAGAACTATTAAACGTGTGTTAAAACTCAATCTCTCTTTCTTTCTTTTTTTGTTTCCTCTCTCTCTCTCTCTCTCTCTCTCTCTCTCTCTCTCCTCTCTCTCTCTCTCTCTCTCTCTCTCTCTCTCTCTCTCTCTCCCCCCAGGACTGTTCCATATTACAGTCAGATGGTCTGTAGTTCTGTCTCTCCTGTCTGACCGTGAAGTCTCTCTGACAGGCCTGATCTCTCCTCCTCAGTGCTGCCTGGCTTGTGTTAGTCTCTCCAGGAGATATGGCCTCCACACAGGCTTTACTGCAGACAGAACTGTCCTCCTCATCACTCCAGCCTTTTGTTCCACTAGTGCCAATACATCAGCGGGCGTGAGAGAGAGCGAGACATTTTGTGTGTTTGTGTGTGTGTTCATGTGTGAGAGAAACATTTCAACTTTGTATGTGGAAGTAAGAGTGTGTGTGAGAGAGATACATTTATGAGAGTGTGTGTGAGAGAATGGTATACTTTGTGCATACATTGTGTCTATGAGAAAGAGTGTGTGTGTGTGTGTGTGTGTGAGTGAGTGAGTGTGTGACAAAGAAGTTTAGACTTTGTGTGTAAGAGAAAGAGTGTGTGTGTGAGACAATAATGTAGACTTTATGTCTGTGTTTAAGAAGGAGAGTGTGTGTGTGTGTGTGTGTGTGTGTGTGTGTGTGTGTGTCTATGCAATTGTCACTTGCATTTTGCATGTGTGGGCCCGGTGATTCAGAGCTGAACTCAGTTCCCCAGAGTGCTGCATCACGGTTTCACCTCCAGGGACTGATAACAACAACAACTACCTGCCCAGGTGCTGTCTGTCCCACAGAGCCGAGTCACACACACACACACACACACACACACACACACACACACACACACACACACACACACACACACACACACACACACAGGCCCACTCACACACACACACAGGCACACACACACACAGACACAGAGATGCACACTCACACACAGGCCCACTCACACACACAGATGCACACTCTCACACACACACACACACACACACACACACACACACACACACACACACACACATGCAGGCACACAGACACACACCCACACACAAGCACACACAGATGCACACAGGCAAACTTGCACAGGTACATACACATGCCTGCATATACACACATACTGATACAACCACATACAGTAGATTCATACATACGGTACACACACACACACACATGTGCACACACATACACACGCACCGCCATAGCTTCCAGGAATAACATTCTCTCAAATCTCAGAGTGCATAGTCATACAAGCCTGACTAAACAGCAGCACGTATTGCAACAGTTACCTGGTATTACAGAGCTATTTATGACAGGGGGAATTATAACCGGGCTAGTTATACTGATGCTATGTTGATTAATTAAGCAACAATGGCATCTTTATATTATTTTTGTATTATTATTATTTTGTTATTATTAACACTTACAGCATAATTTGGTGTTTAAGGAGGTATGTAAGCACAATTCATGATGGTTTCCATATAGAATTGATACTGAAACAAAATATAAAAAACATAATTCTAAGACTGGATTGAAAACCATGATTAGGCTGTGTTCCTTATAAAATTAACATTCTTTTGAAAAAAATATTTATGAATAAATACAGAGTATGGTCCAATTATGTGTATATTTAGGACAAATATCTTGCCATCAAAATATTTCCAGGTTGTCAAATTCAAATATTTAAAGAGATTGGGACTAAAGACTGTGCTGGAGAATTCTATAAGTAGCTGTATACATATATATTTACTGACTGTTGATGTTACACATTTTATGTAAGTAGAGCTTTATAAAAAATATGAATGTGTTTAATATATACTGTTTTTGAGCACTTAACGCTGTTACAGAATAATTCTATTGAACTTTTATTCTATGCAGCATGATTAAGCCAGAGACTTTCAACCACAAAACAAAATATGGACGATGAACAAAATAATAAAAGAAAGATTAAAGCTTAAACGCTCAACTCTCCACCAGACCAGACCAGTCTAATTCTCCCTTGTGTCCATAAGGTTGTTAGCGGTTTATTCCAAAACTGGTACTGATTCATCCCAATATTAACTGAAGCCATCACTTAGCCGTGGTTCATCACGGACACTCTTCATCGTTACTTTAGTACTAGTGTACACATTAGTGAGAGAGTCTATTTGTGATGATCTATTTGTCTGATTTATTGAGTTGCAGACAAACACTAGAAAGCATACCAGAAAATACCAGAAAGCATACCAGAAGAATTCAAGGCTGAGAAAAATTGAGTATTTCAGTGACAAGAGTTGAGGAACGGTCTGTATTTACCAGACACAGTTACTATGTGACAACATTACAATTACGTTGTTTTCAAATGTCATCTGACCAAATTTCAAACAGCAACCATGCACAGATGTTAGTTGACATATGAGGTAATTATCTTAAAGTAACTTTGCAAGTCACACACATTTCTCACGCGAACTTTCTCACATCGTAGTCCTCACAGAGTAACCAAGCAGGCAGGAAGTATCTAAAACACTGTACCTAAAACAGCCGTTTATCGAGAAAACAACCAGCCAGCGATGATACAGAACAGGATGATGCACCTTCAGGATATCAAAACTAAACAAACTTAATAAAACAAAAGACCCCAACCTGAAGCAGCGTGCCGTGTTCCACAAGCTGTGTGACATTCTGAGATGAGTCACGGGCCCCCACATCTGAGGAGTGACACCTCCCACCTAGCCTGCTGTCACCACGCCAGGCCTGCTCTGGCCTCGTTTATGTTGGTCTGGTGACACACACAATTACACCAGGCTGAGGCCCTGTACACCAGGCTGAGGCACTGCTCACCAGGCTGAGGCACTGCTCACCAGGCTGAGGCACTGCTCACCAGGCTGAGGCCCTGCTCACCAGGATGGGGGCCTGCTCACCAGGCTGGGGCCCTGCACACGCTCACCAGGCTGGAGCCCTGCACACCAGGCTGGGGCCCTGCACACGCTCACCAGGCTGGGGCCCCTTTACATGCTCACCTATGGTCCATATGGCAACAGTCATCAAGACAACTGTCACTATAGCAACGGTCACTGTTATAGTAAAACGGGCTGACGCACAGGTCACTCAGGTGATGGTTGTCCTGATGTCTCCCGGCAACACACTGGGATGCATGGGGGTTAAGAGAGTTAGATATGGAGGGAGAGGGGAGAGAGAAAGAGAGAGAGAGAGAGAAAGAGAGAGAGACAGAAGAGAAAGAGAGAAAGAGAGAGGGAAAGAGAGGAGAGAGAGAGGGCAGACGAAGAGTCAAGCTGCCCCTAATCCTCCCACAATGAAATGAGAGCAGGAAAAGAAGGGAAACTCCCTTAGCTCTCTCACACACACACGTGCACACACACACATACACACACAGAACTGTGCTTCACTGGCCAACTGTTGAAGACACACATTCACTTCACATTTCCTTTTGTCATCTACTATATTCATATTTTATAAGAATAAGCTTTTCATGTAGCTCTTTGACCACAGCAATCAACAGAGGAGAATTCAAACTTATGATATGCATGCAAACAATCTACCACTGAGTTGTACCAACCTTAACCTATCTCTCTGCTCTCTTTCTGCTCTTTACCCTTCCTTTCTCCCTCCTTTCTTTCTCCTCTCTCTCTTACCTCCCTCTCTCCTCTCTCCCTCTTCTCTGCTCACACTCCTCCCTCTCTCTCTTACCTCCCTCTCTCCTCTCTCCCTCTTCTCTGCTCACACTCCTCCCTCTCTCTCTTACCTCCCTCTCTCCTCTCTCCCTCTTCTCTGCTCACACTCCTCCCTCTCTCTCTTACCTCCCTCTCTCCTCTCTCCCTCTTCTCTGCTCACACTCCTCCCTCTCTCTCGCTCCCTCTCTCCTCTCTCCCTCTTCTCTGCTCACACTCCTCCCTCTCTCTCTTACCTCCCTCTCTCCTCTCTCCCTCTTCTCTGCTCACACTCCTCCCTCTCTCTCGCTCCCTCTCTCAATCCTCTGAATCACCCTTTTGAGAATCAGCCTTGTTCCCTCCATCCATCTCATATTGGAGTCTTTCACACCACACTATAAATACCAACACACACGCACTCACAAACACACACACTCACTCACAAACATACACTCCCACACACACACAACTCTCTTAAACACACAAGCCCACATATTTCTTTTTTTTTACACACAAGTACACCACTCTATAAATACCAACTCCCTCCAAATTAGTTTTCTTCTGGTTGTTCCTGGTTTCTGTCCCAGATGAAAGCGTCTCCAGGCTGTGATGTGGCCCTCCGATGGTTCAGACCACCACAGGGCCGTCCGCCAATATTAAAACATTCTCCAGCGACACAAAAGGTTTGAAGTTTTAACACAAAGGACGCAAATACGCATCTTTATAACACGTCTGGTCGGGTGGTGCCAGAGTCCCAGATCCTTTCTGAGGTGAAATGATCGTGTCTGCTGAACCAGGTCTGGTTAGCCCACCACCGCAAACAACAAGGCTTTCATCTGGACGGCTTCTTAAAGACAAGTTTTTTACATCTGTGTGTTTTAGAAAACGCTGAAGAACAACAAGATCAACCAGGCTGGGGGGAGGGGGGGAAGTAGTGGGGGAAGGAGGGTTATATCACCCTGCTGGGAAGCTTAGCCCCTCTACTGCCCCATCTTCTGGTCCCCTTCTGCCCCCCTATGGTCCCCCTTACAGCCCCTCTCCTGCCCCCTGGGGTCTGACTCTCTGCTCACCTGGCACGTAGACATGAGCTAGGTGAGCTGTGAGGAAGGACTCTGCTGATGTTAGCTGCCCCCCTGTGGTCTGCAATGGTACTGCAGCTGCAGAACCTCTAGAGAGTTTCATTTACATTACATTTACATTTATTCATTTAGCAGACGCTTTTATCGAAAGCGACTTACAGTAAGTAAAGGGACATTTTCCCTGAGGTAAGTAGGGTGAAGTGCCTTGCCCAAGGACACAACAACACATATAGCCACAGCCGGGGCTCGATCTCACAACCTTCCAATCATGAGGCCTTAACCATTGAGCCATCTGACCCCCTCAATTTCAGTCATACCATCCACCTCCCACAACCCCAGAACACTAGAACTAGAACATCAGAACTCCAGAACTAGAACACCAGAACACCAGAACTAGAACACCAGAACTAGAACATCAGAACTCCAGAACTAGAACACCAGAACACCAGAACTAGAACACCAGAACTAGAACACCAGAACTCCAGAACTAGAATACCAGAACACCAAAACTCCAGAACACAAGAGCTAGAACACCAGAACTAGAACACAAGAGCTAGAACACCAGAACTAGAACACCAGAGCTAGAACACCAGAACTCTAAAACACCAGAACTAGAACACTGGTACACCAGAACATCACTTATTAGTCCCACAGTAGGGACATTTTGCAGGCACACTCATGTTCAACGGGACTCAAACCCCGGCCCCACATGTGGTAGGCAGGAATCTGACCACTGAACCACCAGTACTGCCCAAAGCACTAGAACACCAGAACACTGTAGCATCACAGAGGGAACTATGGAACTCAGAACATCTAGGAAACAGGAATGCTGTTTTGATTGATTCACCCACACACAATAACACAATAACACACACACACACACACACATAACACACACACTCACGCATTTTAACGTGTCTATAATGTGTTTCTTTGAGCGTGTACATCATTACTGTCAAAGATCCAGCAGAATGTGTGTGTATGTGGATATATGTCATCGCAGACACCAAGCACAGAGGAAAAAGACGACAAGAATATAACATCTCTTCTAAAGGAATGAAAGAACCGAACAGTGACAAGTAAATGGGTTTTAAAAAGGGAACTGGGATTTGTGTGTGTTTGATGTTTGATGTGTATCAGAAAGGAAGAAAGAAAAAACGGGATGGAGGGGGTGCGGGGACCCTGAGAGAAGAAGAGCGGAGTGGGGGTGGATGGACAGAATGTCTGGGGTGGGGCTGGAGGAAAGACTTGGGAAGCTTTAGGGAGGGAGGGGAGGAGGGATGAGGGTGTGAGAGAGAGACTTTAGGGAGGGAGGGGAGGAGGGATGAGGGTGTGAGAGAGAGACTTGAGGGAGGGAGGGGAGGAGGGATGAGGGTGTGAGAGAGAGACTTGAGGGAAAGAGGGATGAGGGTGTGAGAGAGAGACTTTAGGGAGAGAGGGATGAGGGTGTGAGAGAGAGACTTTAGGGAGAGAGGGTTGAGGTTGGAGGGGGTGAGAGAGGGAGGGGGTTGGGATGCAGGGATGAGGTTGGAGGGGGTGAGAGAGGGAGGGGGTTGGGATGCAGGGATGAGGTTGGAGGGGGTGAGAGAGGGAGGGGGTTGGGATACAGGGATGAGGTTGGGTTGCAGTAAGTTGAAGCAGAAGGCTGGAGAGTCCAGAAGCTTTGATGCCTGTTTGAAGTGGGTTTCAGAGGAGGAGACAAGTGTGGGTGTGTGACTGTGTGGTATTTGTGTGTGTGTTTATGTATGTTGGTTTGTGTGAGTATGTGAATGTATGTGTGTGGTATTTGTGCATGTCTATTTGTGTGCGTGTATATGCGTGTGTGTGAATGTGTGTGTGTGTGTGTGTGTGTGTGGGGGGGGGGTCAATGCTGTTGGGAGATGCAGGGTGGCAACAGTACAGAGCAAGAGGGAGACAGAGAGAGAGATAGAAAGAGAGATTGCGAGAGAGATTTAGAAAGGGAGGGAAAGGGAGGGAAGGAGAGAGAGGGACATAGAGAGGGAGAGGGAGGGAAGGAGAGCGGGAGGGAAGGAGAGAGGGAAAGAGAGATGGAGAGAGAGTGAGGGGGAGAGGGAGAGAGAGAGATGCGGAGAAAGAAAGACATGTAAAGAGAGATGTAGCTAGAGAGGGGGGGGAGGGAGGGAGAGGGACAGAGAGAGGGAGAAGGAGGGTGAACGTTAGTCAGGTGGAGGAGAGAGGCACTCAGATCTACACTCTTCCTCTGCCTCTTACACTCTTATCATCACTCACATGATGCAAGGCCTTGACACACCACTCTACCCTGCCTCTCATTCCTATGGCCCCACCCCCACTCTTCTAGCCCCGCCCTCCCACAGCTTTACTCCGCCCCTCCCCACCTCTGGGTAACAGGATACTGACTAGCGTGGGAACACCCCTGATTACACTGTGTAATTCTACAGAAGTAATGTCACAACACGACGGAAAGCGATAAATCATCAAGATACATCCCTCTGTGAGTGGGTGGGAGGGCCGCTGACTCTCTGTGATAGGCTAGCTGACATGTTGATACCGTGTCATAGGCTGGCTGGCAGAGGGGGCGGGCTCACTGAGCCCTCACTTCCTGCCTCACAGGAAACATCCTTCCTGCAGGAGGCAGGTCTTATCATACCTGAGCTGCTGCGATCTGCATCATGCTGCTCTCTCCCCCCGCTCACGGACTGCTGGTCTCTCTCTCACACACACACACACACACACACACACACACACATAGACACACATCCAGACACACACATCCAGACACACACACACAGACACACACTCAGACACACACAAACACACACACACACACACACACACACACACAAGGACACACACAGACACACATCCAGACACACACATCCAGACACACACACACAGACACACACTCAGACAAACACAAACACACACACACACAAACACACACACAAGGACACACACAGACACACATCCAGACACACACACATACAAGCATGCATGTAAGCACACACATGCATACATATTCACATTGACACACTCACACATAAGCAGACACGCCTGTGCGCACGCACACGTGCACGCCCATGCACACACACACACACCAGAGCAGTGTAGTAATAACGTGTCCAGTCAAACAGGTGAAGGACTTTAGCTACTCTCCTCCAGGAATGTTCCCTCCCTCTCTTCCTATCTCTCTTTATCTCTATTCCTCCCCCCCCCCCCATCCTCCTCTTCTTCCCTCTCTCTCCTTCTCCTCCTCTTCCCCTCCCTCTCTCTGGCAGGTGAAGAGTGTGGGTGTGAGAGAGGGGAGGGAGGGAGGGCAGATCAGTGGTACCTGTTGGTGGAGGGAGAGATCCACTGGGGATGTGTACCTGGCGGCCTGGCTGTCTGTGTGCAGACAGCACAGTCTCTTTCTGGTAACCAGGTCCGCCTGAGACTGCCTGTTTTCACGCCCAGGCTGCGCTCACTGAGTTTGTGCAGAGTTAACA
Organism: Neosalanx taihuensis; assembly: GCA_030340665.1. Classification (NCBI taxonomy): domain Eukaryota; kingdom Metazoa; phylum Chordata; class Actinopteri; order Osmeriformes; family Salangidae; genus Neosalanx; species Neosalanx taihuensis. The sequence goes on from CM059289.1 coordinate 10,471,762, forward strand.
TCTTCCTTAGTTTTTGATCAGACACATTGCTCAGGTAGTCTGTCATTAAGGGAGCCATGACCTTTCCAATAAACGGTGCATTTGTCATTTTTGAAAAGAGGTGGAGGAAGAGAGAGGCAGAGAGAGAGATAAGCAGAGTGATTGTGAGGGTCATCCACTCTGACAGAGGGAGGCCTCAGGAAAACTATAAAGCAGAAGAGTTGGTCTGACGGTGTGAATGAGAGCTACAAATCCTGCACTCTGTTCTAGTGTGTTCTACTGTGAAGGTAATAGAGTCTGATGTTGGGGCTCCCCCCTCCACTCTACCCCCCTGCATCCCCCCCCACTCCTCCCTTCATCCCCCTGCTGGGGACTCCCATCCTGCCCATTTTCACTCACTCTGCCCTGCCCTGCCCTCTCTATCACTCTCACATACACTGTCTCTTCCTCTGTCTCTGCTTCTGTCTCTGCCTCTCTCTCTCTCTGAGTGCATCTCTCTCATACACTCTTTTCTGTTTCCTTTGTCTACCTCCTTTTCTGTCTCTCTTTGTCTCTCTTTTCTCTCTGCCCACTATGACAGCCCTGTGCCAGAAACACACACACCCACACTCACACACACACACACACACAGCTGGGCTCCAGCTGCACACAAAGACTTGTGTTTGGATCAATGAAGGAGAAAGAAGAAAAAAGGGAAGGAGTTTAAATAAATTGGCACCTGAAAAAAGAAGACTAAAATGAGAAAGTAGGCTTGATGGAAAGAGAGAAGGGGAGAGAGAAGGGGAGAGAGAAGGGAAGAGAGAAGAGGAGAGAGAAGGGGAGAGAGAAGGGGAGAGAGAAGGGGATAGAGAGGGAGAGCAGAGAAGGGGAGAACGAAGAGTAGAGCTGAGAGAAGGAGAGAGAAAGGGAGACCAGAGATAAGGGGAGAGTGACAGAAGGGGTGAGAGAAACGCAGGGGGTGACAGAAAGCGGCAGGGGAGAGAGGGGGATGAAGGAGGAGAGAACGTTAGGGTTAGGTGAGTCCTGTCTACTTGATGGTTCTAAACCAATGCTAAGACCCATGCTTTAGTGAGGCTGAAGCTGGGGCTGGGGCAGAAGGCTGAGGCTGGGGCTGAGACTGGGACTGAGGCTGTCATCTTCAATGTACATGTTTCCACACTGTCCTACAACTGAGACTCGTCTGCTCTACATGTGGACACAGCAGAGACTGGAAGACTAATAATGTCCACACTGTGCTTCATATCAGTGGATTATGACAGCTTTATTTGGGAGACCGAGCCTGTATCATGGACGCCTTGGACAAAGAAGAAAAGAGAGTTTTTAAAGTGTTTTTGCTTTCCTTCTTGGAAAGATTCACTCTAATCGCTGTCTTCTGAGCAAGACTTGCCAAATTCATTTGATTTTATCAAAGGCTGCTCTCCCTACGCAACTCCCCCTCTCTCTCACCCTCTCTCCCTAACCAACTCCCCCTCTCTCTCACCCTCTCTCCCTGCGCAACTCCCCCTCTCTCACCCTCTCTCCTCCCTACGCAACTCCCTCTCTCTCACCCTCTCTCCCTACGCAACTCCCTCTCTCTCACCCTCTCTCCCTACGTAACTCCCTCTCTCTCACCCTCTCCCTCAATGAAACTCCCACTCTCTCTCATCCTCTTTCTCTATGCAACTCCCACTCTTTCTCACCCTCTCTCTCCGTCCCTACACAAGTCAACCCCATGCAATTCCCCCTTCTCTCTCTCTCTCTCTCTCTCTCTCTCTTTACCCTGCTTTTCTCACTCTCCACACACAGTCATCTCTTCCTCTTTGAATCCCTTGCTCTCTCCTTACACACTCTCTCCATCGATCCCTCTCTTTATCTTTCCCTATGTCTCTCTATCCCCTTGTTCGCCCTTCACATATCCATCTCTACCTCTCTTTTTCTCTCCCTCTCGCTCACTCACTCCATGTTTGTTTGCTGCATGCAGGCGTGTGAGTGAAGGTGCAGTGGTGAGCATGAGTGGGTTTGAAAGTGTGTGTGTGTGTGTGTATGTATGTGTGTAAATGTGTGTGCATAAGTGTGTGTGCGTATGTGTGTAGGCGTGTGCGCATACGTGTGTGTGTAGGTATGTGTGTAGGTGTGTGCGCATACGTGTGTGTATGTATGTGTGTAGATGTGTGTGCATATATGTGTGTATGTGTGTGTGTGTGTATGTATGTGTGTAGATGTGTGTGCATATATGTGTGTGTGTGTGTGTACGCATGTGTGTAGATGTGTGTGCATACATGTGTGCGTGTCGTACCCTGTGCCTGGTGGCCTGTCACACTGTCACACCTTCCTCTCAGAATGAGGAAACTAAGAAAGCAAAGATGTGCATCTTAAACCAGTGGGTAAGACAAACCTATATGTCTCACATTCATGGAATAAATATGGGCAACAGTTCTATGATGTAGACTAGTGTGTGTGTGTGTGTATGTGTGTGTGTGTGAGAGAGAGAGAGAGAGAGAGAGAGAGAGAGAGAGAGAGAGAGAGAGAGAGAGAGAGAGGGAGAGAGAGAGAGAGAGAGAGAGAGAGAGAGAGAGAGAGAGAGAGAGAGAGAATATGAACTACACACACTTCCACTAACGATGATCCTCTGATATCTTAACAAGTAACATCAAATCTACTGCCTCAGTTCCTCTTGACACCGTTCGAAGCAGAGAAACACGTCAACAGTAGATAAAGACATGGACATGCTGAAGTCAAATCAGCTGTTTAAAACTTTTAAAAGCTGAAAGGATTTAGACGACAATAGTGGCGCATTATTATGGATATAAAATACAGTTAATCCAACTGTATGCTTTAATAAGCATACTTTGGATTTTAAGAACAGTATGTAAATGCAGTCGAAGTAATGGGCCTATGTATGAACCAGTTCCTTTTTCTGTTTGCTGAAGTCGATTAAGGGGATTTAATTATTTTACCAAAATCAGCTTCATCTAAAATAATTCCATGTTTAACCTACTAATATTTATTTGTATTCTAGAAGTCTAAATATTTTGTGATCTTTCGAAGTTATAGTCTATACTTTTTCTCTTGCTTCATCAAACAAATATACCGTCTATGGTGTAATTTAGTTCGTTTTTGCTCTTCCAGGGATTTGTTCACCCTGCCTGAAATAATAATGAAATCCACCAAAAACTGACAAGGAAATTATCAGGCGCCGGATTGTGATCTAAAGAAGAGCAAATAAGGACTGTAATCATATAGGTCTAAACCGAAATAATAGGCTATGCTTTACTTTTTAAAATAAATTTAGTTTTTATTTAGGCTAACTAACTTAAATACAAATTCCCTCCCATTCAAATACCATAGGCGAAATAATTATCCAGTTATAGTCGGTTAAATATTTTCTGCACCGTTTTTCTTTTTTTAACATTATTAAGCAGAGTTTGCCTGTCCTGCTCCCAGCGAGCTCAGATCGGTGAGTAATAAGTCCATCACCTTCTGGAGCCTTTAACTGGAGGCAAGCAGCGGCGAGCACAAGTGATTTCTTCCCCATCCAGGCCCATGTCCAGGGCTGCATGTGTTCAGGAGTGATGATGTTTATACCTGGAGATCATTACTGCGAGGTACCGTCTTAAATGTTATTTATTAAATGATGACATTGCCACATCCACCAACACCCCACACCCCCTTCCAGAATCCCACTGCAGCCTGCCACTTTAGCACCTTTAACACCTTAAAAAACTTACTACTGTGATTTTTGCACGACTTGCACTACTGTGTATACACCCCCCCCCCCCCGTACTATATATACCCATCCCACTTTGTACTTATGTTACTTGTACTTCAAAATGTTGTATCAAAATTGTAGTGTATTTTACATTGTATTCATTTTGTATTATTATGTCACATATATTGCTCATTTCTGCCACAGTGAATTCTATGTTTGTAAATCTTGCATTGCGATTAAACCCCATTCTGATTCTGATCTCCTTAAATGTAGTGTCAGAGTTGTTCTTTTGACACAGACAATGTAACTGTGCATAGGTTACCGATCGGCTTCGCATAAACAAACATTTGACTTATCTGCAAACGCGAAAAAAATCCCACGCAACCGCTATAACAGTGCTTAATCACTGTTAACTAAACTTCTGAACTTCTTTTCCGTGGATCGTTTCTTACCTTGGTTTCTCCTCGGGTTCGCCTGCTTCCTTCGCTTCCCCCGGCTCCCCTCCGCCATCATGTCGCTTTAGGGACTGTCCCGGTCCTGTGGTTGCGTGTCCGTGTCCTGCAGAATGAACGGTGTGGAACATGGTTCTCATTCACAGCATTAGGTAGGGGACCAGCGCGAGCTCAGCGCGAGCTCATGCATCAGGCTCGATGAGCGCGAGCAGAAATGATGATGTCATCAACAGAGTTCGTCTCTCTGAGAAGTCTTAAAAGAGAGTTTAAATCAATAAAATCACTCAAAATTTAGAAAGTTATTCTCAAAATCCACCCCCTAACTACACCCCCCCCCCCCCCCCAACTTCCCCCACAACAAAGTTTGGGGTAACTTTTATCTTGCTTTTTCGATGTTGGCCTATTTTAAAAAGCCACCAGCAGCAGAACACTAACTCACATTCAACATATGAAAAACGTCAAACGCAGGCATGATTTAGCGTCTTAGAAATACACATTCATGGAAATATTTTCCCCCGAAGAGCGCATAGCCTATGCAGGTACATCCCCCCCCCCCCCCCCCCCCCCCCCCTCGCACCTGTGCCGGCCTATCCCGCTGCGCGCCCCCCTGCGCCGCGGCCTTCACTATAGATGGCTGTAGGAAGCGGCACATTGTCAGTCTTTTGTGGGTCGTAATCTGTTTTGCAACTGAAAAACACATCCCAGGAACTTTAACACGTCATTGAGGACCCCCACCTGGGCATATAACTCCCCGAATACTCCACTTGTCACGCGGGCCTCCTTGTTACCCCCATGTCTCCGCGAGGCATCTAGTGTTACTCAACTGCAACGAATAGTGTATAAATATCACAATATAACTGTTAAGGTCAACGATCTAATAATTTATTAATTGCATTAATTTGTTTTCTCACCTGTAACTTTTAAATCAAGTTCCATACGTAATAGATCAGTACGAGGTTCGTTCAGGCAAAAATCACCCTATTAAGACCTGTTAACGTCCGAACTTAAGATAGAGTCGGTAAATCGCAGATCATTATCTTTGACTGACATCTCTTACTCCGTATATAGCGCGAGCTGCCGCTCCAGTAAGAGCACGTGTCGGGAAGGTGACGTCAACTCAACCCTTAACCACCAACTGCTCAGGGCCCTTCGAATCATTTAACTTATTTTGGTTGAGCTTCATTAATGAAGGGTAACATGTTAGAGAGGTGAGAGAGAGCAGGAGAGAGAGAGAGAGAGAGAGAGAGAGAGAGAGAGAGAGGAGGGTAGGAGATGGAGGGGTGAAGGAGAGGGTGACAGGGTTCAGAATCTGCAGAGGTCTAAGAAGGAGGTGGAGGAGTAACTGTTAGAAAGGGGGATGGCTATTGTCCCACTGTTATAATACCCTAAATAACTGAAACCATTCCTTTTGAACTAACAACACTCTCACTAACACACACATTCTCTGGCACACACACAGGGGGTGGGGGTTGGGGGGGGGGGGGGGGGTTGCACCTCCCACGGGGGTTTAGTCCCTGTCTGTGGTCCTGGGTTCAAACTGGGTCACAAGGGGAGGTGTGGTCTGGAGCAGCATATTAATCAGGAGTTAATTATACGCCAAGCTCTTTGACAAAGGGAGAGAAGAAATAAAGGCTTTCACTTGAACGGCACAAACTCAGAGGAAGGCGTGCTGAAGCTGCCCCTTCTCAGCAGCACAGGGACACCATGTTTCCTCCAGCAGGGAAGAGGGAGGTTCATGTGACCCTGCAGTGAGGTGGACAGGAAGAGCTGTCCTCACATCTGTCCTGTCACTCACCTCTGGAGACAGTAGAGACATGAGGCAGTAGAAACTGGACAGAGTAGAAACAGAGGAGACTGGAGACATTCGAAACAGCAGAAATTGGAGGTAGTAGAACCAACAGAGATGGGAGATAGTAGAAACAATAGAGATTGGAGATAGGAGAAAATGAGAAACATTAAAGACTGGAGATACTGGAAACAGCAGAGATAGTTTCCAGACATTGTTGCCTCTGGTTAGGCTGTGCTTCCCTCTAGTGGCAGTAAAGAGCTGTTGCACCAGTCTGAGCTCAAGTCAACATGTATTGAGGGGAGAGAAACCTCCACACACCTTTTTAATTTCAAGCTGAGCATGTTTATTTATGAACTGGTAAAATATAGTACATTTGTAGAAAAATGTAGAAAATTTTTACACAAAATATAACACTCGGCATTTGTGTATATAGTAAATGCTACAAATATAGCTTTTTTATAACTAAAAAACGTGATATTCTTTTGCCAGCAAAAAGTCTGATTGAATGATGACAAATATGAAAAACACGCAGGAAAAGACGACATCCAACAAATTCATCGTAAAAAAATGAACAAAACAACAAATACAAATGAACTTTTATACAAAAACAAACAAAAACAAACATTCGGTACATTCTGCGTAACTGCACTATAAACCATATCCACCTCTTCCTAACTCTCACTAGCCTGACACACATGCACCTTTTTTTCATTCCTCCATCTTGGTTCAAGTCTTTGGTACGCAGGCTGTTTCTGGAACAGGCTGAGCAGAGCTGTGATGTCATCGCCTTGCTGAGGAGAAGAGCCTACAGCAGCCTGCAACTGGACGACTGTTTCTTATTTATATCAGTGCAGTCCTGTGGACGCTGGGCCATAGGATGACTGTTTTTAACAATAGGATGACTGTTTTTGACGACAGGATGACTGTTTCTAATGATAGGATGATTGGTTCTAATAATAGAATGACTGTTTCTAATGATAGGATGATTGGTTCTAATAATAGAATGACTGTTTGTAATGATAGGATCACAGTTTCTAATGATAGGATGACTGGTTCTGTCCACAGGGCCAGGGGGTAGACCATGGTACTATGCGGTTCTATATCAGATTATCTGACTTGAATGTGTTCGCCTATGATGACCCGTCATGGTTGAAACAAGCACAGGCTCTCTTCATCATCATCATCATCATCATCATCATCATCATCATCATCATCATCATCATCATCATCATCATCATCATCATCATCATCATCATCATCACAGGTGACTATGATACCCCCGCCCCACCCCACCCCACCTATGCTACTCCTGCTATGCCCCTAGGTACCTAGTTTACAGATAATAATAGTGTACCTCTTATAACCTTTTATTAGATGCGATGTACAGATAGGGATTTGAATCTGTAACCTCTTGATCTGCAGTGCTCTAACCACTGAGCTATACTCATCCCTCCTAGCTGGTTCCCAGACCTGTCTGGACCTGGTACCTCCATGACATATCTGGTTCTAGTACATCCTAGTCCTGTTTTGTCCACTAGATACTGTACCTGCTATACAGCTGGTATCTAGAACCCAGCTAGTACCTAGAACACAGCTGGTATCTAGAACCCAGCTAGTACCTAGAACACAGCTGGTACCTAGAAGCCAGCTAGTCCTTAGAATACAGCTGGTACCTAGAACACAGCTAGTACTTAGAACCCAGCTAGTACTTAGAATACAGCTAGTACCTAGAACACAGCTGGTACCTAGAACACAGCTAGTACCTAGAACGCAGATCAGTCCACAACCAGGACCTTGTCTACTGACAATCTAGTATGCACGTCCACAGCTGGTACCTGAAACACAGCTGTACAGGATTAGCATGCCCATAACTGGTACCTATTTCCCTGCTGGAGGAGTATGGACAGTTCGTGGCTGTAGCAGTCGTTGCGGTTCAGCTCCTTTTCTCAGTTAACGTTCCGAAACGATCCCAGAACAATTCCAGAACATTCTGGAACTTTCCCCAAACAATTCCGGAAACACTTCGGAACTCCCCAGAACTCTCCTCTCACAATCCTTTCATATTTCTGTATGTATAGTAGATTTAAAAGAAATTCTTTATTTACAAGTGGCTTCTGTGTGTCTGTCTTCACACAGGGCTTCTCTGTCATCCCATGCTAAGCAGGGCAGAGCCTGGGGAGGAGCTTCAGGCTGGGTGACAGGAGAACTCTTTCTGTCATCCAGCCAGTCGGTCGGTCTTTCTCCAACTTGGTTTGAAGGGAAGAAAGCTGGTTTGTGGGAATGTTCATAACGTACCTCCTGGCTAGGTTATGAGTGTCTCTGTGTGTGAGACAGACATGGCAGCCTCTCTAAAACAATAGAGATTAATACTGTATGTCTCCATGAGGAAGTCACTGTGTTGAGGCCCTGGTGGTGTAAGAGTGTGTGTTCAGGTATTGTGTTTCTGAGGCAGCTATTTTGCTGTTTGGGTTCCCCACAGGTGTTACTGAGCGTTCAGGTCCTTTGTGTGCTCCTACGACAGAGTGTTAAGGTACTTGTTCTCTCCGGCCAGTGAGGTCAGCATGGATGTCATGTCCCCCACCGCCATGTTGATGGAGGTCTGGGGCGTGGTCAGTCTGGATGACCCCTGGGAGGCAGAGCCTTGCTGCAGGAGGGGAGGGACCGGGCTGAAGGAGGAGGGATCGGGGTCGTCGATGATGGAGGTGAAGTCGATCTGGGCGTTGTCCAGGTCCAGGTTCTCCAGAGCGTTAGACACGGGGCCCGACTCGGGGTAGGCGAGCGTGGCTGACTTGGCCCCTGGCTCTAGGTTCCCTCTGTGGTTCTGCTGGTTCAGGCATGGTCCGGTTTGAGGGTTCTGGTGCCCCATCTGCTGGCTGGAGTAGTACAGGCTGTTGTTGTTGTTGTTGGAGGCGGGGAACATGTCAAGGTGGTTCTGCTGGACTGGGGGAAGTCGGACGGCTCGGCGGGGGCTGGAGGTGGAGTGGACGGGGCTGAGATGTGGGGAGTTGCTTAGGTACGGTGCCCCCTGTTGGGGAAGACTGTTCTGACGGCTCAGGGGTTTGCGGCCCTGCGGAGGCCTAGGGACCACCATGTCGGGGGTGTAGCATGACCCGGACATGCCCAGCAGCTGCTGCTCCTTCTGGGTCACGGAGACAGGCCCTCTCCCCTGGGCTGTGGGGCTCATCAGGTTCTGGTTGGTGTAGGCTGGGTAGGCTTGGCCAGAGTAAAGGTTCTGGTTTTGAGGGCTGTGCTGCATCATGGCCTGCTGGTTACCTATGTCCATGCTGGAGTCTGTCAGGGAGACCTTTCCCCCCACTTGGCCCCCAGGAACCCCCCTCTGCTCCTGCTGCTGCTCCCACATCAGTGCCTGCTGAGACTGGACGTAGTTTCGCACCATCATCTCTTTCACCTGCATCATGGGGGTCTGGGACCTCCGGCCCTCAGCCAAGCCAAGACTCAGGCCTCCCGTGCTGGGGAAGGAGCCCTGTGGCTGCCCCTGGGGCTCCATCTGGCCCTGGAAGTCACAGCTGGGGTTGGGGTAAAGCTGGGAGGCCTGGGGGTGGTTCTGGTGGAGCTTGGGGTTCAAGCAGGTGTCGCCCCCTCCCAGAGAGGGGTGGAACTGCTGTTCCGGTTTGATGGTGAGCTTGTGGCTTCCGTCGGGGCTGGGGTAGACACCTTGCTGGTTGAAGGAAATATGGGTCTGCATTCCCTGGTCCTGGTACTGCATGGTGTGGGTGGGGTTCTGGACAGGGCTGGGCTCCCCCCAGGGCCCCAGATTGGCCCCCCCAGAGCCCCCACCCTGCCCAAGGCTGGGGTAATGAGGTCCGGAGGGGCTCAGCTGGCAGTTGCTCATGCTGTATTCAGCCTGTTGAAGCAGAGTGCTGGAGATACTCTCGGGATGGATGGGACCCACCTGCCCCCCCATCTGCCCCCCGATGCCCCCTCCACGCTGCCCCTGGTACAGCATGCCACCACCTTCGTTCTGGTTCTGGTATCCCTGGTCAGGGCAGCCCAGGGCCTCGTGGCCGGGGGATAGCTGGGAGGTCATAGGGTTGCCCAAGTGCTGCTGCTGCTGGTAGCCCTGGAAGGGCCTCTCTCCAGGGGGCTGCATCATACTGTGGTCCCTGGCTTCCATGGGGCCCTGGGGCTCCATAGCCATGGCCTCCATCATGACATTCTCGGTGATGCTGGGTGGGCGCGGGGAGTAAAGATGGCGGGAGAGGTTGGCGTCAGAGCCACAGTGCTGCAGGGCGTTCCTCCGCCCCATCATCGACACGTTGTTGAGGCTGTTGAAGCGTTGCACTCTGGGAAGGCTCTGGGGGTCGCCGACAGACCGCACTGGGTCACTAGCTCGCCGGGTGGCGTTGCCAGGCGCCAGGTGGGGGTAGATAACCCCCGTTCCGTACTCTGTGTTGCCGCTGTGTCTACGAGGGCCACCCTGGGGGAGAAAAGGGGGCAGGGGCTGGCTCTGGTACTCCCCCAGGAAGCCCCCTCTCCTGCCTTGGGGCCCCGGGGCCTCCATATTGGGCAGTGGGGTCGGAGGGGGCCCCCCCGTAGCTGCTGCATACTTTGCTTTCAAACTGTACTGCTGAGCGGGGGTAAGGGAGGGCAAACCTGGTAACCCGCTGCCCCTATGACAAGGCCCCCCTCTGCGGTGGGTCTCTGGGGAGAGGGGGTCAGCCCCGCTCTGGTCCGGCGCCAGCAGGTGACCTCCCCCTGCCCCGCCCATCTGGGAGACGTCGCTGGATCGTCGGCTGGACAGGTAAGGAGAGACCATGGACGACCTCCTGCTCACCGTGTAGGCGGAGCTTAGGCTGCTGGTGCCACTCCCCCTCCGGTCACTGTTTGGACAGGACATGCCCCCAGCTCCGCCCCCCAGCTCAGGATTGGATAGCTCCATGACTCGGCGGTTTGACAGGAGGGGGGAGGGGGCACACATGGACATCATGTCACCTGGGCCTGGAGGGGAGAAAATGTAAGGAAAAGAAGACAGGATGAGATCAGTCAGGATGGTGAACACTAAAGCTTTGCACGTATAAAGAGAATGAAAATGGCTTCTCATTCATTTTTCTTTTATCCTTCCATCCATCCCATAATCATCGCTCATTCCCTGCCCTCTTACCAGTAAGTGTGGGCAACTTGTTGTTGCCAGAGCAACGCCCAGGCGGGGTGGGCCTTCGTACGTGCTTGAGCTTGTCGATCTTCAGGTTCTCCAGCCTTTTCAGTGCCATGCCCCCCCCCGCCTCACCGGGCCCCCCGCCCCCCCCCGGGGCCCCCTGCCCCCTCCTCCAGCCCTGTCAGATCCTCCAAGCTGCCTGCGGCGTTCAGGTTCATCTCCACGCCGCTGTCGTTGTTGTTGGCGCTCCCTAGTGGTGAACGCTCGCTACTGCAGGACGACTGGCCACCAGGGCTGGGCTGAGACTTCTGAGAGAGGGGGGAGGGAGATGTGGGGGGGGGGGGGGGGGAGAGGAGAGAGAGGGGTGGAGGAGAGAGGGAGGGAGGGGGAGAGAGGAGGGAGAGGAAAAAAGACAGGGTTAGATGGTCTGATTTCAGAAGTCCATGTTCATCCATAACCCCCCACACACACACTACTGTACCTCCACCCCTCTCAGCAGGACACACCCACACACCACCTCCACCCTTATCTCCAGGCCACACCCCCTCCTCACCAGTGCACTCTCTGGGGCCAGCAGTTTGCAGTCCTCCCTCCGAGTCTCCTCCTTCTCCAGCAGCAGTTCACAGCCCGGGCCCCCGGGGTTGAGTGCTGTGCCGGGGCCTCGGGGGCCCGTGTCCCCGCGGTGCTTCTTGGTGATGTGAGCCTCGGGGCCGTGCACTGTCTTCACGTGCTTCCTCAAGGAGCTGGGGTCTGTGTAGCGCTTGGTGCAGCCAGGGATCTTACACACGTACGGCTTCTACACACCAGGGAGAGGGACTGTGAGAAGGCTCTGCTGGGACGTTACATCTGAACATGTTCCCTCCCCTGATCTCTCCTCTACTGTTATCTCCTCTTTCCTCCCCTGATCTCTCCTCCCCTGTCCTCCTCTTTCCTCCCCTAATCTCTCCTCTACTGTTATCTCCTCTTTCCTCCCCTGATCTCTCCTCTACTGTTATCTCCTCTTTCCTCCCCTGATCTCTCCTCTACTGTTATCTCCTCTTTCCTCCCCTGATCTCTCCTCTACTGTTATCTCCTCTTTCCTCCCCTGATCTCTCCTCTACTGTTATCTCCTCTTTCCTCCCCTGATCTCTCCTCTACTGTTATCTCCTCTTTCCTCCCCTGATCTCTCCTCCCCTGTCCTCCTCTTTCCTCCCCTGATCTCTCCTCTACTGTTATCTCCTCTTTCCTCCCCTGATCTCTCCTCTACTGTTATTTCCTCTTTCCTCCCCTGATCTCTCCTCTACTGTTATCTCCTCTTTCCTCCCCTGATCTCTCCTCTACTGTTATCTCCTCTTTCCTCCCCTGATCTCTGCTCTACTGTTATCTCCTTCATCCCTCACCTTAGCATGTGTCTCTGTGTGTATGTGTCTCTCTCTCGCTCTCTGTGTCTCTTTCTGTCTGTCTGTCTGTCATATTCGGTATATTCTGCTTATTCTAACTGATATATTCTGCTATAATAACTGTTTTGCACTTCTGGTTGGATGCTAACTGTATTTCGTTACCCTGTACTTGTACCCTGTACTTAATAAAATTGAATCTAATCTAATCTAATCTCTCTCTCTCTCTCTTTCTGTGTCTGTGTGTCTGTCTCTCTCTCTCTGTCTCTCTCTTTCTGGGTCTCTGTGTGTGCGTACCTCGTTGGAGTGCGTCCTGTTCTGGTGCTTGGCGCGGTCTGAGGCGTTGGAGAAAGCCTTGTTGCAGGCCTCGTGCTCGCACACGTAGGGTTTCTCTCCCGTGTGCGAGCGCAGGTGAGTCTTCAGGTTCTCCAGCCTGGAGTAGGCCTTGTTACAGCCCTCAAACTGCAGCACACAAACAACAGGGGGGGTCAGATGGCTCAATGGTTAAGGTGTTGGCCTCATGATCGGAAGGTTGTGAGATTGAGCCCCCGCTGTGGCTAGATGACCTTGTGTCCTTGGGCAAGGCACCTCACCCTACTTACCTCAGGGAAAATGTCCCTGCACTTACTGTAAGTCGCTTTGGATAAAAGCGTCTGCTAAATGAATACATGTAAATGTAACTCAGTTCAGTTCAGCTTCATTAGAATGACAGTTGCTACACAGTTACTAGAGGCAGGCACAACAACAGATAGTCATACATCAACACACACACACAGAGGTGTGTACTCACAGTGCACTTGTGTGGTTTCTCCCCGGTGTGCCTGCGCATGTGCACCACTAGCATGTACTGGGCCTTGAAGGGCCTCTGCTCTCTGGAACACTCCTGCCAGTGGCACACAAACTCCTTCTTCTCCCCGTGGATGTGCTCATTGTTGATGTGCTGGAGAACCCAGAGAGAATATGGGGACAAAATGGGGAGGACCCGGGGAGAACACAGGGAGAACACGGGGAGAACACAGGGAGAACACGGGGAGAACACAGAGAGAACTCTGTTATCAAACTATCAGACGCTGATAGTTCTGAAAATGGTTTCCTGCTCTTCTGCCCCTCTCCTCTCCCCTCCCCTCCCCTCCCCTACCCTCTCCTCTCATCTCCCTCCTCCTTCCCTCCCCTCTCTCCTCCTTCCTTACGTGCACCAGTTGTTCCTGGGTATCAAACTCCTTGCTGCAGCTTTCCCAGTGGCAGTTTGTTTCGTAGACGGCGTCGGCCTCCTGCTTGCCGTCCTCCTTGTCCAGGTCGTCCCGCCCCTCCAGGAGGCCCAGCAGGGGGTCCTGGGAACAAGTTGAGTTCGTTTGGTTCCGTTTATTTTGGTTTTATTGTTAGTTCAGGTTAGTTTGGTGCTGTGCTGTGCTGGTACCTGTGCTGGTACTTGTGTGCTGTACTGTGCTGTGCCCTGCTGTGCTGTACTGTGCCCTGCTGTGCTATACTGTGCTTTGCCCTGCTGTGCTGTACTGTGCTGTGCTATACTGTGCTGTGCTGTACTGTGTGTGCCCTGCTGTGCTGTACTGTATTGTGGGTAGTCAGATGGCTCAACGGGTTAAGGCGTTGGCTTCATGAACGGCAGGTTGTGAGATTGATGTCCCTGTACTTACTGTAAGTCGCTTTGGATAAAAGCGTCTGGGCTGTGCTGTACTGTGCCCTGCTGTGCTATGCTGTGACCTGCTGTGCTGTGCCCTGCTATGCTGGTACCTGTGTGCTGTGCTGTGCTGTACTGTGACCTGCTGTGCTGTGCTGTACTGTGACCTGCTGTGCTGGTACCTGTGTGCTGTGCTGTACTGTGCTGGTACCTGTGTGCTGTACTGTACTATGCTGTACTGTGCTGGTACCTGTGTGCCAGTAGATGAAGGACTGGCCACGTCTCCCTCAGATCTCTCCTCCAGACTCTTGATGCTGATGCCGTCCATCACACTGCCCAGTACAGGCTCTGTCTTCATCTGCACATACACACAAACCCACACTGTTGTATAGAATGGTATTGTTATGGCATATTACTGTATGTGATATTGTGGAGGGGGGCGGGTCTTACAAGGCTGTGCTTGGGGGGGGCGTGTAGCCGGGGGTTGTGGGGGGGCAGGCGGGGGGTGTGGCAGGGACTGTGGGCGTGGCTTAGTGGGGTCCCGCCCCCATACATGGAGCCCTGGGGTCGGGATTGGTAGTTCATAGGACTGGAATAACCAACCACTGAAGGGCTGCAGGAGAGGAGAGGACAACGCAAATGACAGTCAAGTCAAGTTATTCATTTATACATGTAGATCTGGGTTCTGGGTCTGGATCTGACCCTGACCCTGACCCTGACCCTGGCCCTGGCCCTGGCCCTGGCCCTGGCCCTGGCCCTGGCCCTGGCCCTGGCCCTGGTTCAGTTCCTGACCTCATGGCGCCCACAGACAGGTGTCCGTATGAACTGGCTCCATGGGGGTTGCAGCGGGCGTTCACAAAGGCCACCAACGAGTTGGGAGACGTCCGGATCACCGTCTGCAGGTCCACGCTGGCGTCCGACAGAGGAGAGATGGACAGAGCTCGCTTCTTACTCAGCTTCAGCATGGAGCGGGGGGTGGAGAACCTGGAGCCTGTGTGTGGGGGGGGGGGGGGGGGGGTAAAGAGAGGAGAGGTGGAGAGAGACAGAAAAAAGTCAGGAAAAATTAGAGAGGGGAGGGAGAAAGAGGAGGGACAAATGTAAACATAGGTTGGAGACATGTAGACAGGGAAGTGAGACAGAGATGTAGACAGGGAAGTGAGACAGAGATGTAGACAGGGAAGTGAGACAGAGATGTAGACAGAGGGAAGTGAGACAGAGATGTAGACAGGGAAGTGAGACAGAGATGTAGACAGAGGGAAGTGAGACAGAGATGTAGACAGGGAAGTGAGACAGAGATGTAGACAGGGAAGTGAGACAGAGATGTAGACAGGGAAGTGAGACAGAGATGTAGACAGAGGGAAGTGAGACAGAGATGTAGACAGGGAAGTGAGACAGAGATGTAGACAGAGGGAAGTGAGACAGAGATGTAGACAGGGAAGTGAGACAGAGATGTAGACAGAGGGAAGTGAGACAGAGATGTAGACAGGGAAGTGAGACAGAGATGTAGACAGGGAAGTGAGACAGAGATGTAGACAGAGGGAAGTGAGAGAAGCGAAAGAGATATATAGACTTAGAGAGATAGAAGGAGAGAGAGAGACAGAGATATAGAAGGGGAGAGAGAGATATTTGGATGGAAATGGAGAGAGAGATATATATATAAAGAGATAGAAGGGGAGAGATATATATAGAGAGACAGAAGGGGACAGAGAAAGAGAGATGTAGACAGAAAGGTGAGACTGTGTATCCTACCCCTACCATCTCCAGGGCCCAGGTGCTCCGAGCCAGGCTGGCCGTGAGAGAACACCTGGTGGGAGGAGAGCAGGTTGTTCTGGCTCCCATAGGGGGCGCTGCTCACTCCTGCACACAACAAGAGCAGGGGTTAGAAAAGGGGAGGAGGGAGGAGGAGAGAGGAGGAGGGAAGAGAGAGGAGAGAGGAGGAGAAGGGAGGAGAGAGGAGGACAGGGGAGGAGAAATGAGGAGAGACAAGGGGAGAGGAGGGAGTGGAGGAAAAGAGGAGAGAGGAAGGAGGGGGAGAGGAGAAGAGGGGAGAAATAATGAATGAAAGAAGAGAGGGAGGGAGGGAGGGAAGAGGATAGGTAAGAAGATGAGAGGAATGGAGAAGATGAGAGGATGAGAAGCGAGTTAGTCACCCTCAGAAGAGGTATGTCCTCGGTGAGCCATCATACTGAGGGGCGGAGGGGCCAGGGGGGGGCGCATGTACTGGTCCATGCAGGGGCCAGGGTTCATCCCAGAGGTCATGGGGTTGTACATGGCTCTGCAGTCCTGCGATTGGTTGTTGTGGAGCGGAGCATGTTGGGTAGAGACATCACTGTAGGAAGATCTACACACACACGCACACATTTATACACACAAATACACAAATCTGTATCACAGCCCCCGTTTAAACATTACAAATACAAAAGCGCTGGTGAGAAAAGGTGAAAGAATATCCCTGCTTTGAATAAAAGCATCTGCTAATTAAATAGAAAGTCAAACGTTGTTGTGAGGTTGGAGCTGTAATGTATCCATGTGGCCACTAAGAGGCGCTGAGTTCCTACCCAGGCTGCTCTCTGCTTTGAGGAGGAAAGGCTGCCTGAGTTTCAAACTCTCCTGAATATTAAACGTGTTCTTTCCTCCCTCTGTCTGACTCACAGTTCTCCCCTCCTCTTTTCATCCTCTCTGTTCCCTCTTTCTTTCTGCTTATCCATCCCTCCCTCCCTCCATCCGTCCCCTCCCCCCCCCCCCCTCCCCTCCCCCCCCCCCTCCCGCCCCTGTAGAGAAGACGTTATTCATCTCTCTATCTAAGTCTCTCTTTCAGCTTCTCTCATTCTCTCAGAACAACGTGTGTTCCACACAAACTAAAACTGTTGCTTTAATCCACAACGCCTGCACCCCCTCTTTCTCTCTTCCTCTCCCTACACCCCTCCCTCTCCCTCTGTCCATCGCTCTCCCTCTCTCTTTGCCTTGCCTCCCCTCTCTTGCTTTCCTTCCTATCTTTCTCTCCTTCCCTCCTGCTCCACCTCTCTTTCTCCCCTTTCCTCCCTTTCATCCCTCTCTCTCCCCCTCTATCGCTGCTTCCTTCCCTCCTTCTACCCCCCACTCTCTCCCTCCTCACTCTCCCAGGTTACTCTCTACCTTCCATTCCCTTTCCTTACGTCTCTCTTGCTTTCTCTCTCACTTTCTCCCTTTCTCTCATTCTGTTTCTTTCAATCCCCCTCTCTTTCCCTCTCTTGGACCCCCCCCCTCCCCAGCCCCCCCAGCCCAGGCAGGGTAACCGGAGGAGGGGTTTCCAGCCATGCTGTGCTGCACAGAGCTGGTCAGCCTGTCATTAGCAGCTGTCAGAGGGGGAGGAGGGAGGAGGGGGAGAGGCCTGGAGCAACCTGGGTGGCATGGGAAGGGAGGACAGGGGGAGGGGAGAACACAGGGGCTGACCTAACTATCTCCACACCCATTGTTCAAGTGTGTGGGGCAGAGCAGGAACCCAGATCCTCACAGGCTTTCTGAACATTTTCACTTTTGACTCATTTAGCAGAAGCTTTGATCCACAGAAACATGGAAATACACGTAGAGAGAGCAGCAGACCATCCAGGAAGAACAAGAAATGAAGGAGGACGAGAAGGGGGAAAGGAGGAGGTGGGAGAGAAGAGAGGAGGAGGAGGTGGGAGAGAAGAGAACAGGACAGGAGGAGGAAAATATGTAGCAGAAAGAGAGAGCTAGAGAGGAGTGAAAGAGTGCAGTGTGAGAGAGCGGACGAGGGAAGAGATGTAAAAAAGAGAAAGAGAGAGAGCGGGGGAAAGGGAGGAGTAGAAGAGCAAAAAGGTAGAGAGGAGAGTTAGGGGGAATGGAGGAATGAAGAGAGGGGGGAAGGGAGAGGGTGCTGTCTCACCCTCTGGAGGGCAGGGTGGGGGAGGACTCATAGTGGTACAGCCCCTGGTGTGGCTGCATGTCCACTAGCATAAGGCCTCAGCTTACACACACACCTGGGACCCTGCTGGACACACACACACACACACACACACACACACACACACACACACACACACACACACACACACACACACACACACACACACACACATAGACAGACAGATTAGTGTCACACCAATCACAGGAGATGCCAAAAAGTGATTGGCTGCAGTGCAGGTCATGTGAAAGAGTTTCTACACACTGATAGGCTCTAAAACGATTAACCTTGAAGACATAGACAACACGATTGGTTGAGCCCTCCTGTACTGCTTCATGACTGGCCAGATCCCTCACTATGGCAACCAGGGGCCAGGTAGGAGAGAGAGAACCATGGCTGCCATTCAAGTGAAAACACTAAAACCTCTATGGTTAATACTCTCCCATGTTTAAACCAACCAATATTTATTTTTATTACAACAAATCTTAAAAAAAAAAGTTTTTTTTTAATCATTTGGTGGTAAATCTTAGTTTCATCTTGTCCCTGGTAGTACCCAGAAAATGTGAGTGTGTGTCGCAGTGTGTGAAGATAATTAATATCCATGGAAGCCCTCTGACTTCGAATCTTTCAACAGGGGTGGGCTAACCTTTTAAATCCAATATTCACCTAGGGTGTGACCTTGTGACCTAACGACCCCTGACCTCCTCAGGGTCGGATAACGTTCGCAGCAGGACACACAGCTGTCACGTGACCAATGTCACATGACTGAGGTGTGTGTTGATAGCTGAGGATGCTTGATGTGACAGTATGCTCACATATCAGTGAGTGTGTGTGTGTGTGTGTGTGTGGGGGGGGGGGGGGTACTGGTAAACAGCTCCCCACCTGTCTCCTAACAGGAGGTGCAAGACCACCATCTAGTATTTGCAAGGTTAGGGTGTGTGTGTGTGTAAGATGTAAGATTTAGCGTGTTGATAGTATGTTTTCTCCTGACGGCAGGTGTGAGAGACAGGTGTGAGACAGGTGTGAGAGAGACAAGTATGAAAGAAACAGGTGTGAGAGAGATCGCGAATATGTATGTATGCTGTGCATGTGTGTAGAAAAATGTCTTGTCAGAGAGTGTTCCTCCCTCTCGTTCTCTTTCCTCCTCTCGTTCTCTCTCTATGTATCTACCTCTCTCTCTCTTCCTCTCTGTGTATCAAGTTAGATCACAGCAATCCCATGGTGCATTTCAGCCCCTCACTGGAAAGCTGTCTGCTGATTGGACGCTGTTTCTACAAGTCAGTGACTCAGAGAGAGAGAGAGAGCGAGAGAGAGAGAGAGAGAGAGAGAGAGACACACACACAGAGAGCTAACAGGAAACTAAAACACATCTATGGAATGAGTTAGCAAATATAAACAACTCATCTGAAAGTATTTAGTTCCCCTCCTTTCTCTCCCTCCCTCTCTCCGTTCCACACGGTCCAGGTGGGTGGGGAAAGAGAGGAAAAGCGAGAGAGGAGAGATAGGGAGAGAGGGAGAAAGAGTTGGGGGGAGAGGGAAAGCGAGAGAAAAAGTGAGGGAGTGAGAGAGAGAGGGGGGAGGAGAGGGAGAGAGGGGGATGGTAAACAAGAGAGCAAGGGAGAAAGAGAGAGGGAAGGATAGAAAAAGAGAGAGAGAAAGAGAGAGAAAGAGAGAGAAAGAGAGAGAGAGAGAGAGAGAGAGAGAGAAAGAGAGAGAAAGAGACAGAGAGAGAATGAGAGAGAGAGAAAAAAAGAGAGAGAGAGAAAGAGAGAGAGAGAGAGAGAGAGAGAAGGAGAAGGAGTGAGAGGGAGGAGCAGACGAGGTGGGTGTTCTCAGCTGTTATGACTTGGGAGACGATAATGGCAGCTTTAATGTAGCCAGCCGGGCCTGATGTGGCAAGAGTGGGGGGGATTCTGTTGTGTTAGGGCCAGAGGGAGAGGGAAGGAGAGAGGGAAGGGAGGGAAGAAGGGCGGGGCCAACCCTGGGTCCTAGCCAAACCCAGTCAGATTCCCCTGGTTCTTTTTTTTCTTCGTTCCCTCCCTCCCTCCCTCCCTCCTTCCTCTTCCATCCTCCCTCACTTTTTCTGCTCTGTTGTTATCCCTTTAGTGGTGAACTTTGTTTTTTAAATTCTTTATTTTTATAACCCCTAGACTGGGACCATTCCCCTGACTTTCTCCTCTCTCTCCCCCCCTCTAGTCTTCTCTCTTTTTCCCCCTCTCTAGTCCTCTCTCTCTTTTCCCCCTCTCTAGTCATCCCTCTCCCCCTCTTCCTCCTTCCCTCTCTCTACCAGACATGGCAAAAGTAGACACTTTCAACTATTGCGCATTTGCCAGGAATCATTTTTTGACAGCAACAATCTAAAACATTTCCCTCATATTTGGCCTAATATATTTTTTAAACCTATAGAAACTCTTTTGGAGGAAATATTTTACAAATATTTCGAAAACTATGAAATTAAATAAAACACAATGAAATAATATTGATCAAGCCACCAAATCAAGATTAAAACGGATTTTGCCCGATCTTGTAAAACCTTTTGTGTAAAGTATCACAGTGAAAAGAGAGGAGAAGAGAGGAAAGAGGAGGACAGAGAAGATTAAAACATATTGAAGCAGAGTGTTGCACAGTGTACAAAGTAGTGTCCTCATCAATGAAGAAAAAGAGACAGAAAAAGTTACCATGTTTGTTGGACATAATTTTTTCAACCTTTCCAAAAAAAATTAAAAAGTGTGCAGGGACAAGAAATAATACTGATCATGCCACCAAATGAATATTCAAAGTGAAGTGATGAGCCTTTTCCTTTCCCTCCTCATCCCTCCCTCCTGTACCCCTCTCCCCTCCTCCTCCCTGCAGCATCACCCTTCCTCCCTCTTTCCTCCACACTACCCACGCACCATCAGACACATACCTGTGGTTTCCTGTCCCCTCTCTCTCCATCTCTCTTCTGCTCTCTCCCTTTCCCTCTCTCTCCCTCTCTCCGGTTCTCTAATGTAGCTCCAACTTCTTTACCCTCCTCAGCTACACCTCGTCCAGTCTGTTCATCCCAGGGTAAATCTTACACCCACCTACCCACCCGCCAGCCCTCCTGTCCCACAGCTGGGCAGCAGCTCTGTGGACAAACAGAGACCCTGTTAATCTGACCAGAGACCAAGTTCACCTCCAGACTGCTTTCCCTCGCTCTCCCTCTTTTAGATTAGATTAGATGAACCTTTATTTGTCCTCCAGGGGGTGGAAATTGCAGTTCCAGAAGGGGGAGTCTGCAGTCCTGAGGAGTCTGCAGTCCTAAGGAGTCTGCAGTACTGAGGAGTCTGCAGTCCTGAGGAGTCTGCAGTCCTGAGGAGTCTGCAGTCCTGAGCAGTCTGCAGTACTGAGGAGTCTGCAGGCCAGGCTGCTGCAGGAGGGGAGCCTGGGTGGGCCGCAGATGGAGCCCTGGCTATTTATAGAAAACTAAACACTTTTCTAATTTCACAGGAGGTGTGTGAACATTTCTGCGTGCTTGGATGTCTGTGTGAGAGACACACAGAGAGAAAGAAGGAGAGAGAGAGTCTTGAAGAAGGACAAGGAGAGACAGGAGGGAGAGAGAAAGGAGGAAGAGGAGGATGAGGGAACGGACGAAACAGAGCCACCAGATGACTGAAGGAGCTAAGTGGGTAGACCCAGGAGTGTGTGTACACACACTGTCTGTGTGTGAAAAGGAAGCAATTGTGACCTCGCAGAAACCACGGTTTCTCTCAGAAGGGTTACCATGGCAGTGGGACGGAACCACAGCCAGCAAGACCAGCCAACAAACCCATTTCCTCTCAACGCCCAAAACCAGGCGTCCAGACAGGCGTCCAGACAAGCTGCCAAACAGCCAGCGTGACAAATTGCCAAACAGTCAGCCAGCCAGCCAGCCAGCCAGACAAGCAGCCATTCAGCCAAACAAGCTGCCAACCAGCCAGCCAGACAAGCTGCCAACCAGCCAGACAAGCTGCCAACCAGCCAGACAAGCTGCCAACCAGCCAGACAAGTTGCCAAGCAGCCAATCAGCCAGCCAGCCAAGCTGTCAAACAGCTAGTCATCCAGACAAGCAGCCAGGCAGCCAGCCAGGCAACCACCAAGTTCAGTGCCTCATTCAAAACTTGATGTTGCATTAACTAGCATTATTTAGCACTGACCCCATGGTAACAGGCCTGCAGGTCCACAACAGGAACAGAGGGATGAGAGGGATCCTGTTTGGGCCAGATGCAGCCTCATAGTCTGGACACACAGGACAGAGGACAGGTCAGTCTGTACACCTGACTGTTGACAGAACAAGGACTATTGGACATGCTTTCTCTCTGAGAGTGTGTGTGTATGAGAGATGGAGAGAGAGAACAAGAGAGAGGGGGGTGATGAGTAGAGAAAAAGGGAGACGGAGAAAGAGGGGGGAGTAGAGAAACGAGACCAAGAGAGAGAGAGAGAGAGAGAGAGAGGGAGAGAGAGAGAGAGGGAGAGAGACGGAGAGAAACAGAGAGACAGAGAGAGAGAGAGAGAGAGGGAGAGAGACGGAGAGAAACAGAGACAGAGAGTGAGAGAGAGAGAGGGGGGGGGGGGGGGCTGTGTGTGAGCAGCTCCACGCTCCAGCAGGTCCTTGCACAGTCAGAACCAAGCCTCTTTATGAGGCTCTATTGTTGGAGGCTGAACCGTCTGGCCTTAGCAACACTGGATCAGCTGGGCTGTCTGGCCTTAGCAACACTGGAGGAACACATCCTCCATTCACCCCAGGAACTATACTAGGAACTACGGAAAGTACAAAACTACAGAAAGAACTACAGAAAAGAACTACAGAAAAGAACTACAGAAAGTACATGAAGAACTAAAAGAAGGAAGAAAGTCAACATGAGTGCTCATCTATGAGGAACTGTCACAAAACTGGTTAAAAAGCATCTGCTGGATAAATAAAATGAAGGAATAAAATGTGAACTGTGAAAGCGCAGAGCTTGGTGGACAGTCTGTGCTGTTTGCGGGTCTGATTACATTCCTAGATGATATGATTAAATATGGGTTCCTCTACTAGCTAACAGCCTATCAGAGACCAGCGGAGAAAAGAAAGGCAGGGAGAGACTGACACAGAGAAGAGAAATAAGAGGAGAGGAAGGAGGAGGCAACGATGACAGCTCTCCATCTGTCCTTTCTGCTCTGCTTTCCTTCCTTCTACCTCTCTCTCTCTCTTTCTAACCACCTCCTTCTCTCACACGCTTTCTCTTTTTCCTTCCTCCATCACGCTCTGCCTTCCCTCTCTCCCTAACTCTTCCCCTGCAGTCCCCTCTCAGCCCCCTCCTCGCTGCCCCTGGCCCTCCAGTAGAGAGGGAGTCATTGAAGGTCTGAAAGGGTGCCGCTCCGGTTTGAGGAGCAGGGCTCCTGTGTTTGTCAGGGGCTCCTTCAGGGGGGGGAAGGCCTCGGCCCCCGAGGACCCCGGAGAAAAGAGAGGGGGAAAGGGAGAAGAAAGAGAGAAAAACAACAGCAGACTGCCAGGGAGGGTCGGGGTCTGCTCTGAGTAGGCTGGAGGGCCCTCGGATAGTTTGTCTTGTAATTGAGTCAATTGTTGACCTCCTGTTCAGCTAGCTGCCTTGATGAGTCTTAGTATGGGGAGTGTGGAGGGAAGAGAGAGAGAGCGGGGGTGGGGGGGGGTGGGGGGAGTGTGGAGGGAAGAGAGAGAGAGCGGGGGTGGGGGGGGTGGGGGGAGTGTGGAGGGAAGAGAGAGAGAGCGGGGGTGGGGGGGTGTGGGGGGGTGTGGAGGAAGGGGAGGGATTGTGAAGGAAGGGGGGGGGGGAGTTTGGAGTGGGGGGGAGTTTGCAGGGTAATAAATGTTCTCCCTCCTTCATCCTTTCCTCCCTCTCCCCCTATTCTCTCCCTTCTCCTCCCTCTCCCCTCTCTCCTTCTCCCTCCCCCCCCTCCTCCCCCCCTCTCTCCTGTTGTCCCAGGGGGGGATTGTCCCGTGAGTCAAAGCCAGTGATTTAGGAGACCTGAGCGGGGATCTGCAGTCTACAAGGAAGGCTTACAATCTTTTCATCCGAATCTTTCCACTCTCCCTCTCCTGCATTCTCTCTCCTTTCATTCTCCCCTTTGTTTGCACCGTGGGATGAATTTTAATCACCTTCCCTCCCCCCTCCTCCCCCTCAGATCTAACCCCCCCGCCCGTCCTCCTCCTCATCTTCTAGTCAGCGCCCTCACCCACTCTCTCTCGAACCCGCTCTTTCTCCAGACTCTCTGTTCTCTTTAAGAACGCCATACCCCATCCCTCCGACCATCTCCCCAGGTGAAGTGAAGCTCCGGTCTCTTTCTTGATTCCATCATCAGACAGTGCTCAGAGTCGCTCCTCTCCTCCCTCTCCTCCCTCTCCTCCCTCTCCTCCCTCTCCTCCCTCCCCACTCTCTGGTCCTCCTTGTCGAGTGTTTGTTAGGAGATCCTGAGCAAACCAGTGGTGTTTGTTCTTCTCTTTGTCAATGGTGGTTTTTTATAGACTTCCAGTATTGACCATCGCACGACTGCTGTTGGCCCTACACAAACTGGATAACACTGTGTCAACAGGCGTATGTACACACGCGCACACACACACGCCACACAATCTCCACGTCATGCAGCCTTGTGACAGCCACAAGCAGCATCCAGAGACCCAGATTAGACTGGAACCAGGACCAGACTAGACCCAAGACCAGACCAGAGTCAGGCTACACTAAACTAGACCAGAACCAGAAGCTAGACTAGATAGACCAGAACCAGAAACATGAGCAGGACCAGAATGGACCCAGAAGCAGTCGACCCCCAGGACCCTAAAGCTAGGTTTATGCTCCCGCGTCAAACCTTACGCGTGGGGCGTGGCGCGGTTGTTGAGCATTCAAAGTTTTGCGTTGAGGGTCCGCGTTACTCTGCAATTCACCGCCATGCCACCAGGGGGGTGTGGCTGTGTGGTTTCAAGGGTTATAGCCGAATCTTTCCTCATTATTGAAGAGCAAATGCTTATTTTGCAAATGATATGGAAGCGCAGGCGACAGAGAAGACGTTTGCGGAGGTTCTGTACGATCGTTTGAGGCTGGAAACGGGTGAATTTGCAACACTGGTTCACCCACTGAGGGACCTGGATGAACAAATGCACTTTCGAAACTTTCGAATGTCAGCGGGCCGATTTGACGAGCTTCTTCGCCGTATACAGCCTGGCGAGTGAAGAAAAGTGGTGGCCGATGATTCGAACTTCAGATTGGTGTCCCGAAGCACACTCATTGAGTGATAATAAACTGTGAACTATGCATGGTGTGTAAACTGTGTTGTGCTGTGTGTGTTGAAAATAAATATCAAAACAACTGCTTGAAAACAAACTTGTGTGTTTTATTCTCATGTATTATGTAATACAAAAAGTATAATAAAAAAAAATCACAGCACTAAAACAATACAACAACAATATGCATTGTAGTATGTATAAATGTAATATAAAAAGTCAAATTACGGCAAATCAGGCAAAAAGTGAGCTCAAACGATACAACACACGTATCAACTATTTACAAAACTACGTCACGTTCTGAGCGGACCAATCACAGCGCTTGCGATGCCGACAACGTTACGTGCAGTTAGGATTTTTTGGAGGCGCGCGATGGGCAATGCGGGAGGGTCCGCGTTGTCGGCGGAGCAATGCGGCCGACGAATCGCAGAAGCATAGATCGAGCTTAACCCTAGCCAGCCAGAGCCCCATCACCCCAGTGCCCCAGCCTGGAGAGTTGATCCTCTGTCTCCATGTGAATGAAGCAGATCATGGAGGCAGCAGGGGGCTCATCCCTCCACACAACACGCCCCCTGCTGAGCACAGCTCCTTAATACCATGCTCCCATTTCACACATGTTTCACAGCCCCATGAAACCCCTGCCTCCACTGCTCAAAGTCCTCCACAGCCCATAACCTCTTCCTCCTCCACCACCATGTCTCCACCCTCCTCTACAATAAACCACCACCTCCTCTTCCTCTCCTCCACACACCTCCTCCTCCTCTCCTCCACACAGCTCCTCCACACCTCCTCCTCCAGGAGGACAGTAGATGGGCAGCACATGGGAGCTGCTGGTTATGTGATTGTGTATTGGAGACAAAGCTGCAATCAGACTGCTGCTGACCTCACTTCCGCTCCCTCAGGGGAGAAAGGGGGGGGGCTGCTGGATAGAGACGGGGGCTGAGGGGGGTGTTCAGGGGTGGGGCTGTTGGAGGTAGGAGAGCGGGCTGGGGGGTGGGTTACAGTGTGTCTTTAAATGTGTCTTTATCATCCGAAGTGATCTGATGATGAGTTGCTCCCCTGGGAACTCAAGTCACACCAGCCTCTGCCTTGTTCCTGTCCAGGCCCCAGCCCCAATCCAAACCTAAACCTCAGCCCCACAATCCCCCCCCCCCCCCCCACTCCCCCAAAGAAATGACTAAATGTAAATCCCAGCCTCACCCAGAGCCCCAACTCCAGCCCTCTCGTTCCCTCTCCCCTCCCTCCAGCAGGAGTGTGGTTGCTAGACAGAGGGTCTGCTGGTGTGGGCTATGTACAGACCCTCTGGCACACAAAGGCTTGTGTGGGCGCCCACTCTCTGCTGCTCTCAAGTCTTCAGCTCTGCTAGCATAGGCACTGCAACACAGCACTCCACTTAAACACCCCGCTCTCCGAGAGGGAGGGAGAGTGTGTGTGTGACAGAGACAGCGTGTGCGCAAGTGAGAGAGACGTCTGGGTGTGTGTGTCTAGTGGTGCTTCTTCATCAATAACTTTCTGACCACAAAAGGATATTACTGGTCCTATGTAGTGTTACAACTGTGTGCTTGTGTGAGTGTTTGTGTGTGTGTTTGTGTGAGTGTGTGTGTTTGTGTGAGTGTGTGTGTTTACATTTTTTTAACTATGGGCAAGTAAAGTGTTATGATTTGTGATAAGTATCACCTTACACACTTATCGCCTTACCTCACAGGAAGTGCATGTCGACATACAGGAAGTGAATGTGCTTATGCAGGAAGGATGAGAAAGATGGACAAATAAATGCTGTTAATTTATTTTTGTTATTGTGAGATAATTCAATGGGAGGGGAGCATGAAGATAGGAGATTTTAACCAGCAGAATCTAACTATCATGTTCCTATTTATTTTAAATACTAAATCATCAGTCAAATGTCCTTGTGGAAATGAAATGTTGTTACACCCATACGCCTTTTAGGAAATGGAACTCACAAACAAAGCGTATTGTTTGAGGAACGTTAAGAACAACAGTAAACTTCAGATATTGTAAATTACTTTTCTCCCCATGTTGCAGACAAGTTCTCCACCCACTTGGCCCACAAGTAGTCTGAGAACACACACACTCCGCCCACACACACACGTCAACACAAACGAACACACGTATAGACAAGCTGGAGCATGTGTGTAAGTATGCAGGAGGAGATGTCCCAGGAGCCCAAGGGCTTCTCTCTAGGATGTCAGAGTGTGAGCTTTCAGTGTGTGTGTGTGTGTGTGTGGGGGGGGGGGGGGGGGGGGGGGGCTGAGGGGGGAGGAACCAGACATTCACCTCTACATTACCTGTAGCCACACACAGACAGCAAACAGAACACACAGACAGGAAACAGAATACACAGGCAGGAAACAGAACACGCAGACAGGAAACAGAATACACAGACAGGAAACAGAACATGCAGACAGGAAACAGAAACACGCAGACAGGAAACAGAACACACAGACAGGAAACAGAATACACAGACAGGAAACAGAACATGCAGACAGGAAACAGAAACACACGGACAGGAAACAGAACCCAAAGAATGTGAAGTTTCTATTCCAGTCATCTGCTTTGATGAATGAACAAGTGTCAGTTGGGAAGAGAGGCTTGGTCCTTCTAACAAATGGAAGTCCCGCGCCTGATCTAAGATCATCGAACCTTGAGTTCCAGCCAATACCAAACGACCTTATTCTTTACACAATCCCCCTGACCCCGACAAGCTCACACGCACAGGAATATCTCTATTGGGTTCTTAAATTCTGTAAAACACAAGAACATTTAGTAGAATAAAGGAACAGCCTGTAGAGCACATGAGGGTTATGTAGCGTGCGCACCCACACACACACACACACACACACACACACACACACACACACACACACACACACACACACACACACACACACACACACACACACACACACACACACACACACACACACACACACACACACACACACACACACACACACACACACACACACACACAGGTGTTAATGTGGAGCCCAGAAGCTGCTTGCCACTCCCACAGCCACAGTCAGGAAACACCTGAACACTCAGAGGTGGAACGTCCACACGGGGTCATACCTGGGGGCTGTTTGGCCAGGTGTGTGTGTGAGAGAGAGAGAGAGAGAGAGAGGGGGGGGGGGGACATCCCACCCTTTCTTCAGAGCAACTAAGATGGAAATCCGAACACCAGACTGGTATCAGTAGATTATCTAATTCCCCTCCTCCACCCTTTATCTCTCTCCAGTCTCCTGTCCCCTCCACCTCTTTCCACTATTTCCTTCTCCCACCATTCAACTCCGTGCCCCTCCAAGTGTGTGTGGCACCACAGGAGTGTGTGTGTGTGTGGCATCACAGGAGTGTGTGTGTGTGGCATCACAGGAGTGTGTGTGGCACCACGGGAGTCAGATGGCTCACGGGAGTCAGATGGCTCAATGGTTAAGGCGTTGGCTTCATGAACAGGAGGTTGTGAGATCAAGCCCCGGCTTTGGCTGTATGACATTGTGTCCTTGGGCAAGGCACTTCACCCTACTTACCTCAGGGAGAATGTCCCTGTACTTACTGTAAGTCGCTTTGGATAAAAGCGTCTGCTAAATGAATAAATGTAAATGTAAATGCACCTCAGGAGTGTGTGTGTGTGTGGCATCACAGGAGTGTGTGTGTGTGGCATCACAGGAGTGTGTGTGTGTGGCATCACAGGAGTGTGTGTGTGTGGCACCTCAGGAGTGTGTGTGTGTGGCAACACAGGAGTGTGTGTGTGTGTGTGTGGCATCACAGAAGTGTGTGTGGCCCTGGCCTCCCTGCTCTGCCTGGCACAAACACACAGTAGGCTCCTCAGCCTTCACTACCAGCCAACACACAGAGCACAGAAACACCTCACACACTCGTCCTTTCGCTCTCTTTCACTGCCGTCTGTACACACACACACACACACACACACACACACGTCCCTCTTCCTCTCTCTCACGCACCCTGCACACTATTGGTGGCAGGTGCACCAATTGTTGAGGTCGGGATAGGGGCTGGGGCGTCGAGAGGGGCAGGGCAGAGGCAGAGGCAGAGTAAGGGAGGGACAGAGTGAGGTAGGGGAGGAGAGAGAGAGAGAGAGAAGAGGGGCAGGGCAGAGGCAGAAACTAGGGGAGGGGAAGAGAAGAAGACTTAGTATCATAAACAACAGCAGCTGTATCTGCTCCCTGCTGAGATACACCCTGTCACCACACTCACCCTGTCACCACCATGTCACCACACTCACCCTGTCACCACCCTGTCACCACCATGTCACCACACTCACCCTGTCACCACACTCACCCTGTCACCACCATGTCACCACACTCACCCTGTCACCACCCTGTCACCACCATGTCACCACACTCACCCTGTCACCACCATGTCACCACACTCACCCTGTCACCACACTCACCCTGTCACCACCCTGTCACCACCCTGTCACCACACTCACCCTGTCACCACACTCACCCTGTCACCACCATGTCACCACACTCACCCTGTCACCACCATGTCACCACACTCACCGTCACTACCATGTCACCACACTCACCCTGTCACCACACTCACCCTGTCACCACCATGTCACCACACTCACCCTGTCACTACCATGTCACCACACTCACCCTGTCACCACCATGTCACCAAACTCACCCTGTCACCACACTCACCCTGTCACCACCATGTCACCACACTCACCCTGTCACCACTATGTCACCACCATGTCACCACACTCACCCTGTCACTACCATGTCACCACACTCACCCTGTCAACACCATGTCACCAAACTCACCCTGTCACCACACTCACCCTGTCACCACCATGTCACCACACTCACCCTGTCACCACCCTGCCACCACACTCACCCTGTCACCACCATGTCACCACACTCACCCTGTCACCACCATGTCACCACATTCACCATGTCACCACACTCACCCGATCACTACCATGTCACCACATTCACCATGTCACCACACTCACCCGATCACTACCATGTCACCACACTCACCCGATCACTACCATGTCACCACATTCACCATGTCACCACACTCACCCGATCACTACCATGTCACCACACTCACCCGATCACTACCATGTCACCACACTCACCCTGTCACCACCATGTCACCACACTCACCATGTCACCACACTTACCCGATCACTACCATGTCACCACATTCACCATGTCACCACACTCACCCGATCACTACCATGTCACCACACTCACCCTGTCACCACCATGTCACCACACTCACCATGTCACCACACTCACCCGATCACTACGTCACCACAGGGCTGAGGAACTGAACCTAGGACCTCTGGATATGTAGTGTCAAACTTTCTACCACTGAACTACACCCCTTCACATGCTGTTACCTGGCAACAGATCTGGGAACCCCCCCCCCACCCCCCCCCCACCCACCCCCCCCCCCCACCCCCACCCCAGACCCAGTGTCCTAGCAGCGCACCAGGAAGTGGCCCCCATGCTGTGATTAACAGGCACCGTTATGTCACAGAGGAGCAATGAAGACCAGATGTCTCCAGGGTCTGTGGAGAGTTCAGTTCTTACACACACACGCACACACAAACACCAACCCCTCCACACACACTGAACCCCCCCCCCCACACACACACACACACACACCCCCACCCCAAAAACCCTGCAACACCTAAACCAGGACCATTGCTCTTGTAAATAACAGCCTTAATGGTTTACAACTCCACCAATAACCGTAATCCCTTCAGGTTGCATTAGCTTCCAGAGCCGAGGACAGGCAGGGACCCAGCCTGGAGGTGAAGCTCCCAGAGCCGAGGACAGGCAGGGACCCAGCCTGGAGGTGAAGCTCCCAGAACCGAGGACAGGCAGGGACCCAGCCTGGAGGTGAAGCTCCCAGAGCCGAGGACAGGCAGGGACCCAGCCTGGAGGTGAAGCTCCCAGAGCCGAGGACAGGCAGGGACCCAGCCTGGAGGTGAAGCTCCCAGAGCCGAGGACAGGCAGGGACCCAGCCTGGAGGTGAAGCTCCCAGAGAGGTGGGAGCTCTGAACAAACAGCTCAGCAACACAAGAGGGCTTCACTCACCACATCTCACAAGGCTGGTGTGTGTGTGTGCTGAGACTGTGTGTGTGTGTGTTCAATGATGTGTTTGTGTGCGTGTGAGTGAGCGACTGTGTGTTTTGAGTGTGTGTGTGACTGTTGTGACTGTGGTGCAAGTGTGTATGTATGTATGCATGCATGGGTGGAGTTTGGGTTGTACTGTTCATTAGAATCTCTTTGGTCATGTTTTACAGTTATGGACGTCTACATGGCTCACACACTGAAACACAAAGGGGACATGACTGGAAAACATGGGCTCTGATCGTCTGTGATGTTGAGTAAAACAAACAGAAGGCACCGTCTTAGAGGAGAGAGAAAAGAGGAGAAAGGGGGGGGGGGAGAAGAGAAGGCAAATGAGGCAGAGAGAAGCAAAGGAGAGGAGAGGAGGGGAGGAGAAAGGAGGAGAACATGTCTAAGGGAGGGTGGGAGAACGGAAGGAGAGGGGAGGAGGGGAGGAGGGGGAGAAGAGAAGAGAGGGAGAGAAGTGAATATGTCTGGGGGATAGGGAGAGGGGGATTGAGAGGGGAGGTGGTGCGAGGGGAGGAGAACAGAAGGTGTGCTCACGTTCAGCTGACGCTATTTTGAGCTACATCAAGCCTCTTTTCAAATGATACTGCTCTCTCAATACAGTATCTCTCTCTCTCTCTCTCTCTCTCTCTCTCTCTCTCTCTCTCTCTCTCACACACACACACACACACACAAATATATACAATCCTAAATATACACTCACACAATACAGACTTTCTCAATCCCTTCCTGTAAGCCGACCTGATAGTAGACCAGAACTAGCAGACACATAGGAGACCTTAGCTACGGCATTCAACCAAACCTCAAACTAAAACAAACTCAAATGTCCGTTCTCTGGAGCAACGAGTGGATGCAGGAGTGTGAACCGGACTGTCCAGATCTGGAGCTGTTCCTGTGCTCCAGCCAAGCTGCAGAGAGAGCAGTGTGGAGTCGGCAACTTTTCCCCAGCAGCAGAGATCCTCCCCCACCCTTCTCTCTCTCTCTCTCTCTCTCTCTCTCTCTCTGCCTGTCTCTCCCGCTAGCCCACCCAAGAAGCAGCCAATGGGCATAAATTTGAGAGCTTGACTCACTGCAGATTTAAAACAATCTCCCGCTCTCTCCTTCTATCTCTCCTTTTATCTCCCCGTTTCTCTCTCTCTTCTCTCCTTATCTCTCCCTCTGTCTCATTCCCTGTCTCTCTTACCCTGTCTCTCTCTCTGCCTGTATGTCTCTCTTGCTCCCTGTTTCACCCCCACAGTTCAGTTTGTTCTCTTCCAGTAGGTTCTACAGTGATAGAATAGCTATCTTTCTGCATGCCAACAATATTCTTTGTCACCATTGTGTTTGTGTGTTGGTCTGACTGGGCAGTGTGGAGGTGTATGATCCGGGTGGAGGTGAGTGTTCTGGGGCAGTGTGGAGGTGTGTGATCTGGGGCAGTGTGGAGGTGTGTGTTCTGGGGCAGTGTGGAGGTGTGTGATCTAGGGCAGTGTGGAGGTGTGTGATCTAGGGCAGTGTGGAGGTGTGTGATCCAGGTGGAGGTGTGTGTTCTGGGGCAGTGTGGAGGTGTGTGATCCAGGTGGAGGTGTGTGTTCTGGGGCAGTGTGGAG
>CM059289.1:10509664-10592164 GCA_030340665.1 Neosalanx taihuensis
AGTTTGAACAGCGCTTCTGTGGTCAGAGTCAAAGAACCAAAATCTGTATTTACAGGCTCCATAAAACACTTCACTGTGACAACTGAAGCCCTATCGAATCAGTATTTAGTCTCAATCATCCAAAAGATGTCAACCACATCAAAAAGTCATGTAAATATATTTGTATGGCACTTTATAAGCAGTGTAAGCCAGTGCTTCACATACGCCATAGAACTGACCCTTCAACCAACCTAAACCCTCGCGGAAGACGTGGAAAAACTCCCGAGAAAAAATCATTGTGAAAAAAAAGTTGAGGTGCAGATCAAAGCCTAAAAATATTCACACGTCACGAGTAGGGAATAAAGGGTGCCAAAAGTCTGTTTAAACACAGACCAATCCACTTGTGCATGTGGTCATCATAAGGCCAGAACAAGCGCCTGTGAACGATTCCTCCAAAAACAACTAGACTGAATCTGGACGTGAGAGACTTGCCTGATGAGTCACTGCCCACCTCTGATACTTAATTTTCTGCTGCACTTTCTACGTGCTTTACAGGCCTACGACGTCATTTTGCACGAGGGTCATTCAATAAATAAGGTGAATTTTTTTGTATAAAGACTTCTAATACAGATAGAAGCTTTTTTATTTTCTTTTTTAACTTCTTTTTCACATGGATGTAATTTCGTTAAAATGTACAATTTTAAGCTTCTATCTGTATTAGAAGTCCTTATACCAAAAAATTCACCTTATTTATTGAATGACCCTCGTATTATTATTACTTTTTTTAACCCTTCTTTAGGACGAATCAAAGTCGTTGTCCTTCAGAGTGACGTGCTGCTGGAGGACTGGAGAGTGCTTGACACCAGTGCTCCTCTGCTGAGTCAGGAGATCTGAGGTGTTTGATAGGTCAACAGTCTCTAGTGTTGACACTCTTCAGGACATGAACGCCACATTAGCCTAAAAAGCCCTTAACTGGGCAACGTTAAACAGATGAAGTGACCTCTTTCAAAGGATAATTACTCAGATTACTTCTGATTATTAGGTTAGTATTGTTCTGGTTGTCCTTTTAAGAAATGAATATTTAGGCAATAGCCTAGGGGAGTTATAGGCCTACTAAAGACATCATGTTAATGAAAACGAATCAACAAATAACAGGATGGCAGCTCCAGCTCCTGACCTGAAGAGTATGGGCCTACTGTGTGAGATAATGATGTCGTTCTGTTGTGGGTGTCCAGACGGAAACGCATATCTGGAAAATATATTGGCACCTCAAGTATTTCAGGTTACAAGAAACAGCTGCTCTCATGCTGTCCTACGACCCTCCACGGAATTCAGTAACCCCAACTCCCTCAGTAAAGGCCGAGCTGTTTTAGAGTCTCACAGGCTGTACAAGACTGAAAGGTTTGGCATGTCGTTGATGCAACAAAAACACACAACAAAATGAACATGGAACCCCCCAAAAATTGTTGTATTATTTCATTGAAACAAGGCGGACGACATTCCAAGACGAGCATTAATCCTGTGGCTATTTTCAAACATCAAGCAGAGAGGGAAGAATTTACAAGTTGAAAACACAGGAGGCAGGACAGGAGAAGGTTAGAAAGAAAGGCCTTTCACGGTGGTCTGGCTGCCTTCTGACTACAGCGAAGAAAACGGTCTTAATACTGAAACCAACCGAGCAAAATCAATGAACGTTAGAAACAAGCCAATGGCCACATTCAAACGGGCCCCAATTTAAAATGACATGCCACTGGAAAAACAAAAAAAAAAAACAAAACTGAGAAATAGTCAATGGCCATACTTTTCGCTCATCACAACAATAAATCTGCGATTAAATGAATTTCCAACCCACTGCACCGGTGTTGAAATGAATGACTCTTTGGCGTACAATTGAACTGAGTTAAATGCATTGAATTAGTCTATATCGTCTTGTTATCTTTGCGCTTATCGCAAATGCTGACGTTTTTTTTTTATTTTACAAGCGGAAAACATACAGGTTATTTAAATAATTGCATGGAATACATCACTGCAATTGGATCTTACCTCTGCAGAAAAGGCAATTGAGAGTTCATCAGGGTTTTTTTTATTTTAACTTGTTCCCGGACGGTTTCTTGGAAGAGCTGCGGAGACGGAGGGTTCACGTCCCGCTGGGGGGTTTAAGAAGTTCCAATAAAGTTATCCTTAACGTTCTAGAAGAGAGATACAGATGTACTAGAACTCCCCTGGCCGGGCTAGAACCGCGCCTTTATCCTCTTTTATCAGTTGCTTTCCATAGTTGTTTCTTCAGTGCCACTACATCGAAAACTTTTAAGAAAAATTGAGCCCCATGTTCGCTTTACTGAGTCCCGCAAAAGCCCCCGAAGTTGGTTGCACAGCCTATAGGGGAATGTGGAACCCCCTCCTCCTCCCTCCCTCCCTCCCCCCTCACTCTTTCTCCAAGTCTGTGGACCACCCCGAAACAGGAAGTACACTTTTTTGTTTTTCTTAAAAAAAAGGGACCACGCTGCTAGGATTTCTCTCCGTGGTGGTAGTTGGGCTCTTGTTATAGGTTCAAAATAAATGACGCATGAAGTCAAATGTTGGATTTTTGATACAAATGCTGGATTTCGACATTAACCTTGATAACAAAAAACAAAAACATATCTTTATTAAAATAACGATTTAGCGTGAATGATAACAACATTTTAACTTGGACCTAACGTGATGATAACCCTGATTTTGTTCAGTTTATAACATGTTTGGACCTTTGTGAAGTTGGAAGGCCGTTGGAAAGTTACATTTCACCGTGTGCCCCAGCAGCGTGTGTGGTATGCTGGCTCTGGAGATGCTGATGACTGCTGCACGTTCCGCTTTACTGGAATTCAGAGTAAACCGCAAAACCTGGAGTGGAGTCACACGTCCCAGCCCTACCCGGTTTGCGGTATTTGGCTGAGCTCGAGACATGGGTCTTAATTTTGAGAGAGAAAAAAAGGTTTTCACGGTTTAATGCGTAGGGGTATTTTGTAAATTGTTCCCAATATCAATTGTTTAGATACATTGTATGAAGTAGGCTAGCCGATGTAATATTGTGTTTAAATAAGAAAGTATCTCTTATTAGTCCCCTAATGGAGAAATTTCACAGGCGCACACATATGCATTAGCCGGGATTCGAACACCCACCGGAAATGAAACCCAGGCCTACTGCACATGGTAGGCAAGAATCCTAACACTGAACCACCCAGGGTACATAATCCCCTAAATATTAATTAAAAATAAAAATAAGTAATTGCTTGCATGAAAGAAAGAACTTCTGACATGTCATCAGACGATCTTAAGTTTTGAGCGTTGGCTGATCAACAGTTTCTCATCTCGAGGTCTCATTGAGAACATACGGAGGGTTATTTAACCAGCTTGTGAATGAGTGTTCGAGTCCCACTAAAGGAAGCTGAGCTAAATTGGGCTCGGCAGGTGTCGGTCCTTATGGCTGATCTGAGTCACTCGTCACGTTTCATTCATGTCAGGTGGACCGCCAGTCTGAGGAAGCTTATCAATGGGAGGGAGGTGATGGTAGCTTTAGCGGAGTATCTCCCTCCCAGGCCCTCTGTCTCGGCCTCGGAGCATCACTGTACGGCTGCAGAGAAGCTGCCCCAAAACTCCGTCGTGCTGCTATGTAAAGGGTGGAGGGGATGTGATTTGCGTGAACACCAAAGTTAATTCTCGGTTCCGGATGTAGGCAAAAGCATATCAAAATACCACAATCGAATAAGTTTATATTGTGCCAAAATATGCGTCGTCTGCACGGTAGCGTCATCTTTATTGGCCTCTTAGTAAAACGATGCCAACAACGGTTGCATTCAACAGAGATTCCTTTCAGTTCGAGCACCCGGGGCATTGATAGTGTGACTCATGCCATATGCAGTGCCATCAGGAATCGAAAGCCATGTGAGGTTGAGTGGATCAGAATGAATAGTTACAGGTGTCCACTAACATAATTCCGTAAAATCTCATCGACAGCTTAGAGCTCGAGGGGGATTAGAGGCAGGGTTAGTAATGAGGCGAGCCAGAGGCTAAGAACGGCCATCTATTTTCTGATCAAGTGAAAAGGAGAAAATACATCACTTTCTTTACTGAGTCCCTGTCTGGACAGCTTAACACGGATCTTACAGGAACCTTTTCCACTCTCACAGTAGTGTTACAGTCTTATACAATATCCTGCACTTGATTTAGCAGATGTGTTCAAACTGTATCTAGAAGATATAACAGAAATTTAGAAGCTTGAATGAGTGTGTGTGTGTGTGTGTGTGAGTGAGAGAGTGTGTGAGAGAGTGAGTGTGTGAGAGAATGTGTGTTTGTGTGTGTGTTGAGGTTATAAATGCGTGTGTGTGTTTGAGTGTGCGGAGAATTGTGTGTGTGTAAAAGTGAGTGTGTAGTGTGTGTAAGAGTGAGTGTGCGTAAAAGTGAGTGTGTGTGTGTGTGTATAAGCTTCCCTTCATTGAGACCTGAAGCATCTGGACACCTTTCTCCGCTCTGCAAAATCCACACAATCTGACAGGATTTGTTTTTCCATTGCAGATGGTCCTGGGCACATGTTTTCTTTTCATTGGTTCGGGGTCCTGTGTCCTGACTATAAAGCTGCCCTACTCACTGCCTGCTACTCCCCAGTCCAGCATCCACAGGAGAGGCGAGGAGAGGAGAGGAGTAAAGGAGAAGATGGAAAAAAAGGACGCAAAATGCAGAGGAGGAGGGAAGAGAATAACTGAAAAGAAAAATCAAGCCATCCTGTCTACCTCAGACAACCCTGCAGACACGTAGAAAAGTAAGAATTCTGCAGCTACCAGCATGCCTAGCTATCTTTATACATATACACATACATATATTTAGTATCTATCTGAGGGTTTAGGTAGGTTGAGGGGCAGTTCTATTGGCGTATGTGAAGCCCTCTGTGACATTGCTTGTAAAAAAAAGGGGCTATACAAATACACGCTGATTTGATTTATTGACCAGTCTCAATGCAAAGTAACTCACCCTCTCAGCTACCAGGCACGGTGCAGCAATAGTAATATAACTCCAGTGCAACCATAATGTTGCAGCTACATTAATCATACTACGGTGCAGAAGAAGAAAGGAATGTTTGTCTGCAGGTTCTTCCTCAGTGGTAAAACAGCATCTCAAACATACTGAGAACATAATACACAGGATCATGGAAATGTTTGTAAAAAATATTGACTGTCAGGAAAATAGAAGAAGTAAAATGTTGCCTTCGTATATATTTTGTATACTTTTGTAATATTTGTGTAAACTTGACTGTTGGACTTTTTTGTCTTGTCTTGAGTACTTTAGCTTAATTGAACAAACATCATTTATTATAAACTGTGAATACAAGTATTCATATTGTTCAGTACTACATTGACTCTCAGCACATTATACTAGTCTTTATTGCTGAATTCCTGATAATCCTAAAAAAAATCCTACTACTCCTATTTTCTCTGTTTTCAACAGAGAAAATAGGAGTAGTAGTTGTAGTAGTTCTTCCTCAGAAAAAGAGGTCCAACTTGTTAAACTACCCCAAAATATCATCCCTTTTGGTGTGATGAGGGAAGAGACTCAGGTGCATCACAATCTGGAATGTTGGTGTAGAATGTTTGTGTGCCTGACCGTGTTACCTGGTGACCAGTGTTGCTATAGTCAACGTGTTACCAGGTTACTAGAGTTGTTGTGGTGAACATGTTACTTGTTTACGGGAGCTTGCGTGATCAACAGTCTGAAGTTAAATGGATTATGTGGATAGTTTGTAGGGGAGACACAGAGATGACCTGAATAGCGATGAACTCTCCACACCTTGTGTGTTAACCTCACAGATATTGTTGCTATGTCGGAGAGGCCTGAGGCCACACATTGTTAGCTTAGTTACAAAATATTAAATCAGCATCACATTTAAACTGCTACAGACTAGGCTAGGCTGTGGAAAAAGACAGCATCCAAGGATAACATAACCGTTTACAAGATTCGTTTAAACGTTTAGCATAATAGTGAATGTTATAATAACAAGTAGAACAGTGCAGGAAAAAAGGACTTGAAGCCAAAAGAAGTTCATTTTAAAAGTTGTAGGTGGTTTCAATTTTACATAATTATTATTGACTAAATATGTAAATACAGATCAAACAAGTAACCTTACAGGTTGCCGTATGCTGCTTGGCCACCAGGGGGCAGTGTCATACAGATAGAGAAAAAAAGACAAATCAAGCCACTTAAATTGAGAATGGCTCCAGTAAAAACAACAACAGTTTACCGATCAGTCCTTCTACACAGCCACAGCCTTGTGCTCACATCAAACAAGTAACTTTCAATAAAGTTTGGCCACCGTTTTTTCCTTTAATTATGTTGTAATTGTGGTGTGTTGTTACTCGTAAACATATCGTAAAGATACATCAAGTTAACTTTCGCTGAACTCTGTTTTTCTCTTTTTCTCTTAATGTTTCTGTTCAAAAGGCAGCCCTCCTCAGCCCCACAGGGAACCCTTACTTGCAGTGCTGGAGATGTGCTGTTTTTTACCAGGAACTTCATATCCAAGGTGTGTGTGCAACTGTTAACTGTGTAAAAAGACGTGCTCTGTGTAAAAAGATGTGCACTGTGTGGAAAAGATGTGCACTGTGTTGAAAAGATGTGCACTGTGTGGAAAAGATGTGCACTGTGTGGAAAGATGTGCACTGTGTGGAAAAGATGTGTACTGTGTGAAAAAGATGTGCCCTGTGTGGAAAAGATGTGCACTGTGTGGAAAAGATGTGCATTGTGTGGAAAATATGTGTACTGTGTGGAAATATGTGCACTGTGTGGAAATTATGTGTACTGTGTGGAAAAGATGTGCCCTGTGTGGAAAAGATGTCCTCTGTGTGGAAAAGATGTGCACTGTGTGGAAAAGATGTGCTCTGTGTGGAAAAGATGTGCTCTGTGTGGAAAAGATGTGCTCTGTGTGGAGCAGATGTGCTCTGTGTGTAGATGTCTCCTTGGAGGACAGAGATCTGAGAGGTGCAGGCCATGACCCCCAGGTCCAAAGGACAGTTCCTGGTTCTGGAGCCCCCGTCTCCTCACTCTTCCTCTTCTACCTCATTTCTCCACGGTGGGTGGCACTGACACCTCACAGTACAATCTACTCTGCTCTACAGTACCATAGTACTACTACTACTACAGTAGTGTAGAGCAGAATTACAAACATGATTTATGATCTTTGATTCATTTATGATTTCTGATTTACTCTTGTTCAGAACACGTCAAACTAAACACAAATCTCCATCGTGCTCAGCCATCCTATAGGTTTGCATGTCACCGTTCACGGCTAAGCAGTCAGATGTGTATTGTATAACATTCACTCAACAGTCTTAGTTGAACAACAAGCTTATGCTGAGCATCAGCTCAGGCAGGCTAATGGAGAGAGAGAGCATGTGAGTGTGGGCTGGGCTCATCCCCGCTGGCCTTGCCCCCTCTGGCCTCGCCCCCTCTGGCCTCGCCCCTCCAGTTCTTGGAGTTGGTATCAGGCCATCGTCACACAACAGCTCAACCACAGAGAAAACTTTACTTTATGTACATAAACCGACAGTTTAGGGGCTACTATAGGTTATTTTTTAGCTGATTGGTGGTTAAATTATTTTTTGACTTGTGAATTCCAACATACCAAATTTAAACTTGATCTGGAAGCTTCTGTGAGTTACCTGGCACCTCAGTGTAAGGCTAA
The DNA here is from genome assembly GCA_030340665.1 of Neosalanx taihuensis. Classification (NCBI taxonomy): domain Eukaryota; kingdom Metazoa; phylum Chordata; class Actinopteri; order Osmeriformes; family Salangidae; genus Neosalanx; species Neosalanx taihuensis. The sequence continues at coordinate 10,517,352 of CM059289.1, forward strand.
GGGCACTCTGTAATTTCCATCCTCTATTCTGAGAGAATTAGGTCTTCAAAGGAAAGAGTGGTTTGGTAAGAGCTGGAAGGTGAGAGGGAGTGAGGGAGCAACAACAAGGCCTGTGACATTAATTCCTTGAGCTGTGCTGAGGCAAGCTCATGTTGGATCACAGACTATTTACATCTTACAGTACCTGGCCTGGATAGAACACTGCTCAGGCCTACTTCCATGCTGCACTTCTCCCTTAGTGCTCTAACTCCTTTTCTACTCTCCATCTACTCCTTCCCTCCTCTGCACCTGTTCTTCCACACATATCTTCTACTTTCTATTTACCTTCTCTCCTCCTCCAATCCTCCCCAAAGTTAGAGTAGGGTAAGATAAGGTATGGTAAGATGAGGTAGGGTAAGGTAAGATGAGGTAGGGTAAGGTGAGGTAGAGTAAGAGTAGGTAGGTTAAGATTATGTATTGTTTGTATCCATATCTGTAGTGTATTTTACATTGCATTCATTTTTATTCTTGTTTTATTGGTATGCCACATATATGTTCTATGTTTGCTCATTCCTGCCAAAGTGAATTCTATGTTTGTTAATCTTGCATAGCGAATAAACCCCCATTCTGATTCTGATTGATTGATTCTGATTAGGGTAAGGTGAGGTAGGGTAAGGTAAAATGAGGTATGATAAGGTGAGGTAGAATAAGATTAGGTAGGTCAAGATTAGGTAGGGTAAGATGAGGTAGAGTAAAGTGAGGTAGGGTAAGGTGAGGTAGGGTAAGGTAGGGTAAGATGGGGTAGGGTAAATTGAGGTAGGGTAAAATGAGGTATGGTAAGGTGGGGTAGAGTAAAATGAGGTAGGGTAAGATTAGGTAGTGTACGATGATGTAGGGCAGTGGTCGGCAACCCTGGTCCTAGGGAGCCACTCTCCTGAAGATTTTAGATGTTTCCCTGCTTTAGCACACCTGATTCTAATGGAGGGTAATTATGAGGTTTCCACAGAGCTTGGTAACGACCCTTCATTAGAATCAGGTTTGCTGGAGCAGGGAAACAGCTGAAACCTTCAAGACAGTGGCTCCCTAGGACCAGGGTTGCCGACCCCTGATATAGGGCAAGATTAGGTAGGGTAAAACGAGGTAGAGTAAGATGAGGTAGCGTAAAATAAGGTAGGGTAAGGTCAAATGAAATTAGGTAGGTTAAGATGAGGTAAGATGAGGATGAGGTAGAGCAGGGTATATTGAGGTAGGTAGGGAAAGATGAGGTAGGGTAAGATGAGGCAGAGTAAAATGAAGGAGGATAAAATTAGGTAGAGTAAGGTAGGATGAGGTGGTGTAGAGTAGGGTAAGACAATATTCGGTAGGTTAAGATGAGGTAAAACAGAGTAAATTGAGAGAGTAAAGAGAGATCAAAATGTATTTGCACAGCCCTTTTTATAAGCAATGGCACAAAAGGCTTCACATACTCCCATATAACTGCCCCTTAACTAACCTAAACCCTCAAGCAAGACAAAGACAAACTCCCAGAAAACCTTGGGAAGAGCAATTCAGTCAGGGATCCCCTCCTTCAGAGATAGTTGGTGAACGAGAGGTGCAGAACAAAGGCTAAACATCGCCATACAGCAAGGAAGTGCCAGTGGGTGTTGAAACACCCAAATGTTCAATTTGGGTCACAGTTAGGTAAATGTCAGTTTAGACAGCCACTGGGCTGGGGACTGTGATCACTACAACATCACAGGCAGGTGGAGAAGAAAAGGGACTGGGAACTCGCTGTTGCCCACCAGGGAGACCAATGTCCACCTTTGGCAGATGGCACAGATCGATATGCACTGGTGACCAGGTCCGGCATTGGCAGACCGATGGCCAGGCAGATGCTGACAGCTCAGACCCCCAACACCAAAGGGAGGAGTGGAGGGGTACAGAGAGAGGAGAGCATGCATTAGAGAATGCAAGACTTTGGCCTATAATTCCTATAAGGCAGTATCTAGTGAAAATAGCAGAAGGCCTAGGAGAGAACCTTGTGGTACTCCATATTTTACAGGGCTTCTACCGGATGAGCAACCATCACAGTGGACAAATTGTTATCTGTCAAATAGATATGATCTAAACCACTGAAGTACCAGAGATCCCAGAGATTTATGTGGTACACTTCTTCCACTGAATAAATTGTTGTAGATCTGAATCTTCAGAAAGGCATGCCGGTCTTGCATACTTTGAAAAGCTACTCAATGTTGTAGGACATTCTGGTGTTTTGGGGTATTATATTAGGTCTACTATGCCTTGGGACAAACAGGGTTAGATTTTTTTCTGGTATACGAAAAGGCAAGATTTTAGCGACGTTCCCGGAATCTAAACAAGATGTAAGTGGTGAGATCACAACAGTTGTTCGTCAGAGTGGTAGGGCATTCCAGAAAGTTTTCCCTGAAAGATAATACTTGGGATGGGGCGGGGAACATTTGGGATCCACAGACTTCTAATAGGGTATTTGAGGGAGCCAAGCTATCTGTTGTTCCCCTCCTGACACTTGTTTCGGGGACGCTTTCCAGAGTGCTTTCTCTAGAGCAGGGATATCCAACCTTGTTCTTGTAGATCTCCCCCCTTGTAAATGTACTCTTCAATCCTGCTCCTGGAGAGATACCCAGTTAATGCTCCTATCCTATACCTGGAGAAATCCTCTCCTGTAAACCTACACTCCAACCCGGTTCCTGGAGAGATACCATCCTGTAAATTTATGCTCCAATCAGGTTTCTCGAGAGATACCATCCTGTAAGTTTACGCTCCAATCAGGTTACTGGAGAGATACCCTCCAGTAAGTTTACACTTCAACACGGACTGTTATTGGAGATCTGCGATCCTGTAGGGTTATGTAGAGTTTATGCTTATCCTAGAAAGTACACTTCCTCTAGACCGGTGGTGTCAAACCATGTGCCATCGAGGGCCAAGAGGTGCAGGTTTTCGGTTAGTGAAATCAGCTGGTCTAGAGCTATGTTGACACAAAAATCTCCACCCTCTTGGCCAGGGGTGGGCAATTCCGGTCCTTGAGGGCCGCTGTCCTGAAGGTTTGAGATATTTTCCTGCTTCAGCACACCTGATTCTAATGATGGGTCATTATCAGGCTTCCAGAGAGCTTGGTAACGACCTCTTGGTCGGTATGCTGGACCAGGGAAACATCTAAAACGTTCAGGACAGCAGCCCTCGAGGACCGGAATTGCCCAACCCTGCTCTTGGCCCTTGAAGATATGTCTTCTACACCAGTCTTCCACAACCCTGGTCCTCAGGGCCCATTGTCCTGCATGTTTTAGATGTTTCTCTGCTCCAACACACCAGAGTCAAACGAATGGGTTGTTATCTAGCTCTCAAGATTCCTGGTAATAAACATGCAATAGAATCAGGTGTATGGGAAGGGGGAAAAATCTAACCCCCTGTTTACATGTACACAGGTATTTTTGAAAACGGGGACATTTCCCTTCGTTTGTACCTATCGTTTACACGCAAATGGTGAATTCTCCTCTGAAAACGAATCGTGTAAACTGAGAAAACTGAGTTTTCGGCAGCCGATGCCCCGGAATGAGGATTCTGATTGGCTTGCAGAGCGCCTAGACCAGACCGCCCAGGCTAGGCGTAGTTATGATGGTGCTAGATGGCGTATTTATGCGGGTTGATGTAAACGAAAACTTTTTGGAAAACAGAGGGAGGGAAATATTCGTTTCTCAAAATACCCGGCTACATGTACACATAGGGTAAAACATGCAGGACAGTGAGCCTTGGGTATCAGGGTTGGAGACCACTGCTCTACACCTCCCTGAGTAGGTTAAGAGAGTATAATGTATTAATTTAGCAGACACTTTCAGCCAAAGTAACATACATGTTTTTACCAGGTACCTTTTGATCTGCAGTCAAACGCTCAAACATTGAGGCATACATGCACCCATATTCTTCCACCTTGCGGTAGGCTTCCTCCACATCCATCTTGGAGAGGTGTGATACGGTGGGTATAGTTCAGAAGGGAAATCACATGTTCACCTGTCAAATCCTCTTTCTGTGCGTTGCTTTTGATAAAAGCATTATGGAATATATTGCTCCTCTGCAGCTCTTACTGTGTGGGTATGGAGAGCTCAGGGGTTCTGGGATTTCTCTGGTCTGAGCAAGGCTGAAGTGAAGCTAGCATGTGATCTCAGGGAGCATGCCGAAAGGCTCGTTGGATAGCCAATCACAACAGCCAAACTCAAGTGACATCATCGGTTTAAAGGTGTTTTCCTTCCTTCTGTTGAAGGATCTTCAGGGTAGTCCTGAGGGTCAGCAAAAAGGAAACTAAACTTTTCCTTACTTACTTTCTTACTTTGTTGACTCCATCCTGACTTTTACAAGTCAGAGGCATCCAGACACACATTTTGCACATCCAGATTAGTCTAGCGCCCTCAGGTGGCCAAGTGGCAAAGTGATTCAATTTATTCTACTGTGCCAAGTCCAGTTGCTACCATAAGAAATGACAAGGTGGACCGAAGCAAATTTGAACCATTAGGTTCAACACTTGAGTCAGTCAGTTTTTGACAAGTTGGTTTGTTGCCCTCAATTGTGCAGTGAAAACTTCAGATCATCTAGACTTCGCTGGTGAAAATATTTGTTTGCATCCGTGGATTTTGGATCCTGATTAAAATATGGTGGAACAGCATTTATTTAATTTCTGTTCTTGCTGATGTAAATATTTTACTCTAGCAGGGAACTAATCAGGAGTGTGTTTGATTGGATTTTCTTCCTAGCATTGAGCCTGAATGACAGCGTCTCGTTCCACGTGCTTTTAGAACTGCCACCTAGCGATCAACATCGGAAATGTAAATGGATAGAATTCAATTAAGTTTCAGTTTCACATGACACATGTCTTTATGCAAATAACTGTCACTTACAAGGAATAATATGCAACAATTGCATGAACATAACAGTATTAAGATCTTATTTTATTCCTAAATGTTTTATCCATATTTGATCCTGTGTTACAACCTACTCTTCTATAGCCTATATAATAGATATGCTATTTTCCATTATATTATTATAATCTAACCTACTATAACCTAGCCTACTATAACCTAACCAAACATCACCTACCATACTCTACTACGCACTACCTATGCTATAATGTACACTACTATAACCTACCATACTCTACTACGCACTACCCTACCCTGCTACAACCTACCCTACTATAACCTACCCAACCCTGCTATAACCTACTTTACACTACTACTCACTACCCTACTCTGTTATAATCTACCCTACTATAACCTACCCAACCCTACTATGAACTACTTTGCTCTACACACTACCCTACTCTCCAGTAATCCACACTATCATAGCGTACCCTATCCTATTATGCTCTACCCTACCCTGCTGTAATCTACCCTACCCTGATGTCATCTATCCCACTCTACTATGCACTACCCAACTCTACTATAATATACCCTAACCTACAATAACCTACTCTACATTTTACATTAAAAGTCATTTAGCAGATGCTCTTATCCAGAGTGACTAACAGCAAGTACAGGCACATTCCCCCTGAGGCAAGTAGTGTGCCTTTCCTAATATCTTCCCTGTATTTTACATCATCCTAGCCTAATATGCCCACATCCTACTGTTATACCATACTGCATCTTTACAAGTTACTTAAAGGAAATTATATAATATTGTTCTTATAAATATAAAACAAAGTAATGTAATTGGAATTAACTATCTAGATTAAATAGGTTAGTTATTAGCTAGCTAATCCTCATCATTTATACTGTTGCTAGCTTGTATAAATTAATGATATGCTTGCTGTTCAGTCTTTGGCCAGTACAAGTTTTCTATACTGTACAGTGGGTTGCTAGTGACAATCAACAGTACAGTAGCTCACTAGTATTTTTTGATAATATAGTAGCTAGCTAGTTAGAATCCAAATGTATTAATTTTACTGTACAGTAGCTAACTATTATCTTTTATTGCAATACCCTAACATTGTACAAATTATTTTTATAGCATAGCATTGAGTTATCCCAATTAAAACTTTACACTTTGAATATAGTTAAATGGAATTTTCTTGCACCAGAAAAGTTCATTTAATCAAATAAAATAAATCAAATCTATGTAATTTGAAGAACATTTTATTCCATAAAATGATGCCAGATTATTGTGAAGCACAACCCTATATGATGGTTGGACATGCTGAGAATAGCAAAGATTGTTACTAGTGTGATGTAACAAAGACAGGATGTATAAGGTAACTGGGTCTGTCGTAATAGGATCATCCTGGGGATTAAGAAGTTATTTGAAGATATTCCAAAAGGCCAACATCAACAGAGCACTCCAGCACACATCTCTGTGTGAAATCTCATACCTTGTTTTTTGAATTTCACTGGTGTATTTTTAGAATATATTAGGATGAAGACGAATGTTGATCGATATTTCTGAATGAGAAGACTTTAATCACTGCATTCTGTACATGATGATGCAATAACTAACATTACATTTTACTGCATCACCCAAGGCCATGTGTTAAGAACATTTGACACATTTTAAATGATAATTATAACTGATAACTTGTTGCATTCTGCGCAGGTACACAAAGCCTGTGTACGTATTGTGTCATTTGTAATTTAAAAGAAGAAATTGTATGTGTCCAAGACCAATGTTCTTCAGGACAATACAGTATCTTATCTCTCAATGCACTCAATCTGATAAAGCCTTTAAAAGGTTAATTACCAGATAACCTGCCTGAGGATAACCTGGGCCATTTAGAAGATAACTTTTTTTACGATTAGGTGCGTTCGAAATCCTTGTTCACATGCTTCACTCAAAGTCAAGTTATTAAAGAGTTGTCTTATTATCTTTTATGATACAATCCTCATTTGTTGATAGTCAGCAAGGTGATATTATTTACGTCAGCCGCAGGTCACCCTGTTTTGTTCTGTACCAGGACTCAGCACATCGGTAATTGAATAATTGAGCTTTGTTTGCTTTTACATCATCATCACCAGCCATCGTAAATATCACTGAAACGTTCTAGATCTATGGATTTCAGGATCAAGGGTTGTGTAGATGCAGCGCTGTATTATTAGACAACAACTCACCAATAAGATGCTATGCTGGGAAAAATGACTGCTATGGTGTATTTACTGTTTTGGTTTCAAGGTAGGCATGTCTTATTCTAAGTAACCAGCTTAGACTTGAGAGGGAGGGAGAAGAGAGAAAGCGACAGAGAGTGAGCGAGAGTTAGAGGGAGGGGGAGAAAGATGGAGTAAGATAGATGGGGAGGGTGAGAGACAGAGAAAGAGAGAGACAGAGAGAGAGTTATAAATCCAGGATTTGCACCCCTTAGCTGTGGAGGACTCGTCTCACACCTTAACCCGGTGGGTTTATAGGATTGGATGTGTACAGCAGGATTAAGGCATTAGTGGCACATAGCAATCAGTGTGTCTTTGGGTCAGTGTGTCACTATATCAGTGAGTCACTGGGTTTCTCAAAGTACAGTAGAAGCTTCTTTCCGTTTCAAAAAGCATTGACTTCCTGGGCCGTGTCTCGCTAACCTGGTCACATGATCTGTGAGAGCAGGGAGCTCTATCAAGCACAGGAAACATCCTGCAGTCTGACCTCAATACAGGCCGGTCCATATATCTATGAATACCATGTCAAATGTACTGTACAGTCATTACTACAAATATATAGATTGCCCTGTAGCTTTCATAGATTATCACTCCTCATGAAATTTAAATGAACATAATTAGAGATCATTCAGACTACTCAATAAATGCAGAAATACATGGCTAGCTCCTGCAAGGGTAACTTGCTGACACGGCATGGGAAACAGGATGATGATATGAAGACACGTATCTGCAGACTGTTTGCTCTGCAAACATCAACGGTCAATAAAATCATTATGGACCGTCCAAATCAAATCAGTTTATTCTAAACTGTTTGTTTAGAATAAACACGCTCTTTGCCTTTGAGACATTATTGATTTAGTTTAGTTAGTTAGTTCTTTCCTAGCTTCAGAAGGTGAAGAGAGTTGTGGATGCGTTTAGATAAGTTGTGCAGGATTTACACCTCTGATGAACCGTGTAGGAACATTTTATTCTATATTTTCTCTCCCTCAGGGACAATAAGACAATGCCATCACAGTTTGCAATCAATATTTTTATTAGTTTAAAATATGTTCTCCTTTTGTCATACAGTACAAGATGAAAATCTATTTAATGTGTACATTTTGTAACAATTTGTAAAATATAATATATAAAAATATGGAATAGCTATCCAAATTGATATTGAAATCTGGTACAGTAATTCAAGGGAAAGGATACAGACAGTGAAACAAAGGTGAAGAGTGCCAAACCTCTTACCCACACTTCACTTAAAAAGTATAATAAATACACCATATAGGCCTGTAAAGTGCGTATGCAGACTGGCAGGACAGTTAAGTATAGCTTTTTGAGAGAAAAAAGCATGCACTTTGTCCATTTTGAAAGCATTAGTTTTTATCCATGCATTTTTACCTGTAGAATCATTAATAAATTGCAGCGCATATTGCGTTGGTGTTTTTATCTATAAGCTTTATCACTGATGAATGAAACCTTCATGACATTTCATTATGACAGGGGACAGGAAGTGCTTAGTGCAAAGGAAACAAAAACAAAAATAACAGAACTAAAACAGGAAGTGCTTGCAGATTTACTGCGTCAAGGTGTCTTTTCTGAGTGAAGCTTAAATTAGGAATTACTACAGTTCATTCACTACAACACCAAGCAGAAAGACTGTTAGCTTCATAAACTGTCCAATGTAAACATGGTGGGGGGATGAAAAACAAAAAGGTTAGACATTCAACAATTATCCCTTTGTTCAAATTATTACTTCTAAATGATAACTTTTGCTCCAAAGCGCTTACTATTTGCATAATGTCAAAACTTTAGACTTTGGAAAAAGAGGACTATGATGTGCCAATAAAACCACTGACCCTCCTGTCTCACAGACCTTCACTTGTCCTGACACTGAGGCAATAGCTAAATGTTGACTCACAGTAATGATTCATAACCCAAGGTTCATGTCATCAAAAGCCTGTTACCTAACTGATGACTGACAGTCAATAATACAGTGCAGATGCTGATCCGACTGTTTCCAGGTTTGTTCAGGAGAGATCACTGCTCCTCACCACCAGCAACACTCAGGCAGCATCAGTTAGGAGCAAAACAATGAGCATGTTTCTTGTTTGACAATAAACAATAAATTTGGTCCAAGGCGGCAAGGGGGTGAAAGGGGGGGGGGGGTAGGGGTTGCTGGTGACCTGTGACCTCTTAATCTGAAGTTAAGTATTAGAAGTTGTGTACAGCCCCTGAGCTTTGCCATTCAATGACAGATCTCAGACCCTCGTTGAAAACGGTTGGTTTGAAACAACCCAACTTCTTAACCGAGGGAGAAGGCACACTCTGAACACATGTAATCTCGTCCACATCGATCTCTTCATGCAGTTTGGAAAAGAAACAAATAGAAAACATATCCTAAAGCAGGTATAGGGCCGTCGCGGGACTGCTAAATAGAATCACCAAATGTGACTTTGATTGGCCCTTGGGAATTATGAGAGGAGAATCCTATTGGTCCCGATGGCGACAAAACCACCAAAGACATTTTAAAAGATTTTCTCCCACAGAGAGACAATGCAAGTTCCCTTCAAGAGGGAAGACCAATCTGAGCATGTGCAGGTTAATATTGGCTCTGGCTCAATATTTACCAGCCTTGGTGGTAAATTCAACATATGACAGATTTGATAACAAGGTCTTTCCCAGACATCCCTTGGACTGAGATCTGCATTGACTCTTCCTAGCACTCAAAACATACAAAACGTAAAAAATATATTTAAGAAACACACAAAAAAAATATCATAATTAAAACTACATAGCGCAAAGTTTAACAGTAAATTGAAGGCTACTGTTTATACAGTATGAATCTCTTGTCTACTCTCGCACCTTGAGTGCTCCTTGAAGAAGTATGACAGTTGGCATGTTGTGTATGGTTCGTCCACAATGCCAATGTCTTGTGTGTTTCTGTGTGTCTTGTGTGTGTGTGTCCTATGTGTGTGTTTTGTCCTGTGTGTGTTGTTCCTATGTGTGTGTATGTGTGTTGCCGTGTTTGAGTGTTTTCCTGTGTGTATGTGTGTTGACCTGTGTGTATGTTTTCCTGTGTGTGTGTGTTTTCCTGTGTGTGTGTTGACCTGCGTGTGTTGTCCTGCATGTGTGTGTGTTGTCCTGTGTGTGTGTTGTCCTGCATGTGTGTGTGTTGTCCTGAATGTGTGTGTGTTGTCCTGCGTGTGTGTGTGTTGTCCTGTGTGTGTGTTGTCCCCTGTGTCTCAGTCCTCCTCTGATTTACCTCCTCTCCTATGTGCACCCGCAGGCCTCAACGATCATATCAGGCATGTCTTTCTTCACGATGCTGTGCTGCGTGTCAAAGTACACCATGGAGAGCGGCGCTCGCTGGATGGGCACGCAGCACGACGACACGGCCGTGTTGATGCCGTTGGCCTTCAGCTGGCTGAACACGGTGGCGTGGAGGGACGAGGCGATCCCAGGGGAGCCTGAGAACAGCTGAGGACACTGCCCCATGCAGTAGTTCATGTGGTAGCCCTCCGGAGCGATGATCCAGTCCTGCCACTGGATGTCCTTGAACTTGATGTAGAAGTCCTTCTTGCAGCAGATGCTGGAGTCTTCGCCGCAGCGCAGAGAACGCTTTCTGAGGACGTGCTTGGGGTCGTCTTCGCGGAGACGCACCTGCGCCACCAGGAAGGGTTGGTGCGAGGCGTCGGCCGCACCTCCCATGGAGCACAGGTTGCTGCCGTCCTCGTCGCAGGTCACCTCCAGGCGCAGGTGTCCCTGGCCCTTGTCCAGGAACATCTGCAGGGTCTGGGTCAGGGGGAAGGTGTGCCAGTTCCCCTTCTGGACCTCCATGAGCTTCTGCAGGACCAGGGTGCGGTTGGAGCCCCCCTCCCCCGAGAGGAAGACCTGAGCAGAGACGCGGGCCTCGCTGTGGGGGGTCTGGGAAGAGCGCACGTACAGCCACAGAGAGGACTGGAGCACCTGGAGCCTCTGGCCTCGCTGCTGCAGGAACTGGAAGGTCAATCCAGGCTGGGAGGTAAGACTGCTGGCTGAGTCATCTGCGGATAGGAGGGACAGAAACACTGCTTGTCAGCTTGGACAGCTGGAGCCTCTTCAGCTCAGCTGACTAGACACTGGGCACCTCAGTTTCCCGCAGGTGATCATTCGTGGAACATTAGAGGAGGTTTATTCAGAGGCCAAAGAACAATTGGCGCCCATACGAAATCATTATTCAATGGGTGACATTCACGTTGTTTAAGAATGTAAAAAAAAAACAGATGATGTTTCCATTTCATATTTCAACGTGCGCATGAGACTTTCTAGTTCAAAAGCACCGAAAGAGAGCTTGTGCGTAAAATAATCATGCTCACTGACGGAAATAAAAGCGCACGGTATAGGAGTATTTCAGACACAACTACACAACAAAAATGCGTGTAATTAAGACAATCAATAACTTAAAAAGCTTCAAAACTTACCGAAATCCGCAAAGCTCACTATTTCATATCCTAGATCCTTTGTATAAGTCGCACTGTTTTCAAGCTCCAGCGTGCCGTCCGCTTTCACTCGCCCCGCGTGCAGTTTGCGGAGCGCGGTGAGGAGTGCTGCGCGTGGCACCGCGTGCGTAATATTTGGCCTTTCTTCCAGGTGCAGTTTCTTCAGAATGTGCTGCTTAGCGATCTCAACCAGGAGACGCTCCTCGGATTCCTTCTCCATCGGTGGTGCGCCGCAGGACGGACATCCAGTGGACCCGCCCGCGGTGGTCGCCGCGTCGGTACCGGACCCGTTACACAGCAGGGTGGTTATCAAAAGAAACGCTGGCCATGCGCAGTAGAACAGCAGGCTGGACCCTTTTGAACAGCGAGAATGCATCTCAGAGTAAGACACGGCTGATAGAGGAGATCTTAGAAGCATGTTTGTAAAAGTTGGCGTTCCAGAGCGGGTTCTTGGGGTTCCTGTGTGCTCGCGCAGGGATCCGGTGGAGAGTGGAGAGAGGACGGATGGGTTCTTCAACACTTGATGCAGTGGACAGATCTGGGGTAATCCAACCAAAACTTGTGACACGTTGGAAGGGACGCACCAATGAGAGCATCAAAGAACTTTACAGGCACTGACACTTTAACCCCCCCCCCCCCCCCCCCCCCCCACACACACACACACACATGCAAACACGTATACGCACAAATTCGGGCACATGAGATAACTAGTTAAAAATAAGAGCTCCATAAGCACCGACACACCTACCGGAGCACCTGTTTGATCACTTTTAAACCATTTGATTGTAACCCTGGCCCTGGCCTGTATTTATGTAATCAGGTGTGGTGATAATAATGCAATGGAAATCGATGAGATCAACTCTAATGGACATGCCACTTACGACATGACGCAATGAAAAGTCCTGATGGCAAGGAGCCGAAAAGTAACGTTACCCATTGACTCAAGTTCAGCTGCAATGACCCTAGTTTTTAGTCTGAACACCTGGTGAAATGAAAGGCAGCACGTGTGGTATCACATCTATTGTGCAAATATGCCTCCTTACCCCCCCCCCCCCCCCCCCCCCCCGGAGTAAATAAAGTCACGCCATTGTACAAGATGTGTATGTGTTTTATTATTATGAGAATACAGAAAAGAAATATGCCATTTATCAGTGCTATTTAGTAATCTCAATAAACATATAGTTCTCATAGTTTAGTGTTATTTATAGACGGGTATAGTAGCAAGGACATTATAAGTATTTTTAACACTTGGGGTTCAAATGAAATACAAATGTTCCTGTAGTCCTTTTTGTAATGTCACCGAGTGCTTCACATAAGCCCATATAACTGCCCCTCTACCGACCCAAGTGCTCAAGCGGGGTAACGCGAGGTTCAGCCCTCCCGGCACTTAACGTGTCCGTCCGGCGGTGTGTGGCTCCCCCAACAGACCGACCCTGGTTCCTGGTCACCCCGGTGGAAAACCGGTTTGGTGGTTAATCCAGATCCCTGAATGACATTTTGGTCCACTGTTTATTGTTTCATTTGCACGACAGATAGTGAACGAAAAGACTTGAGCATGTTTATCAGACTATAACATCCTGCGCTCTGTAAATGGACAAACTTAACAGACCAAGTTTCCAATGATGCTGTTTCTATCTTTAGTCACTGATCCCCTAAACTCGTGCAAGGATTATAAAAAAAAAGAATAATAATAACAATAGGTTTCCAATAGGAATCCTAATAAAATATTTGTATTGTCCTAGAAGTAGTTAATTAATCCACAGAAACCCAGAAAGTGTTTGCTCTCGTTTAAAGCGCAGGATCGCTCATCTTTCTTGGTCATGTGTTGGTGTTTGTTTGCCGCCTTGTGGTGAGATGTAAGAAGTGCAACGCACTTAGTCTAACATCATTCACTCAGAGCCACAGAGAAACATGACTGGCGTGACTGCAAGTCCACCCAACCATCTGCAACTGATTCAATATTTAACATTTTCCTGAAATGACCCGAGTTGACATTTACATTACAGAAGGATTCCAACTTTGTCACGCCATTGTGGCATATTGCATTCAACCAAATCATGGTATAATTATGAATCTTTATGTTTTTCTAAGACAGTGTGGTGAATGCGTGCCCCCACACACGCGCACGGAAGTAAAAGCTTACTGGTCTAATGATCAACAGGTGAAAGCACAGAAGACTACATACAAAACAAATGAATAACAAATTAAAAATGTTGACCGAATATGTGATTATGAATGCCTCTAACAAACGGTAAGACCATCACTAATGAACAGCACATGCAGTAGCATCTTCAGGTATTTGTAGAAATCTAAAATAAGAAAATATATATTTTCCCCAGCTATGCACAACTAGGCCACATCCTCCTTAAAAAATATGTAGCTCCAATGATCAACACAACACGCCATAACGTTCACAACATGTCACATAATAAAACGCATCAGTTTTAAACACAGGTGAACGTAATTGGCAAATTAAATGACGTCGCCGGCGTAGTAACGTTCCACAGCTCGCGACACCGATGAATGACGGCGACCGCGCAGAAACCGGATCCGAAGGGAAAAAAGGACTCGTTTAGATTTTTTATTTTTGATTGAACTTTAAGCACCAAGTCGAATTGTTTGCTACGTAAAAATATATATATATATCTATATATAAAAAATATATTTATTGTCCAAAGCCAGTAGGAAGCCTCTTTGAACGGACTGTTTTCATCTCTCACGGTGGGCAGAAACACACAGAGTCGCTGTTCCAACTGAACCGCGCTAGTCTGGATATAAACTACAGAGCTACTTAGACGGCTGTTTACAATAAAGAATGATTACTAACAACAAGGACGAGCGCTGTAGCCAAAATATGGACGTTGTCTTGCCGTATGCTACGTCTCACCGTTATTTCAGACACGAGCTAGCTAATGTCTAATGACGCTAGGCTAGCCCAGCTAACTGTGATGATGTACTGGATGGATTGAGAGAGACCAACTAGCTCCAACTACAAACTGTTAAACTGCCAAACAGGCAAATATCAGCCTTTATATAGATGCATTTAATGGTTATCTTTGCTGTTGTTAGCCAGCTAGCTCATCTTCGTAGCTCGTTGTCAGTGGCAGTGTATCTGTAACTAAGCTAACCTGCTGCTCTTAACGCTGTTACACCTTTCCTGCCCACGCAGACTTCAGCCTAGATCCACACAGCAGAAGTGACACACTACAAGTCTGCCACAAGGCTCCAGAGGACGTCTTTACCCAGGGTAAGTACTGTCATCTAAGTCATATCATCTGGAAGGTTTAATCTTGTTCCCAAGACGCCCTTGTTTACCGCCTTGCACAGTTACCTTGCCAAACCGCTGTCTGATCTAGACTAGACTAGACTGCCAACAACTAATGTTGCCTTTAAGTTCATAGATGACCCCAATTCAGCCCGATGTTGCATCTTGACCTTTATCTAATTCTGATCGAGGCGCGTTTTGCAATAGGCATCTAAAATGGACCGAGACGGGGAGAACCGCGCTTGCGGTTTCAGCACCTGGACAGCGACCTCGCTTAGCCCCCCCTCGGTCACAGCCGCTCAGAAACCCCTGTAGAAAAAGACCCTAGTGACTCAAGACCACCTCGTTTGAGTTGATTTTCCTGGTTTTGTATACTTCCTACAGTCCAGGCTTGTTGGATCACATCCTGCACTGCAGAATGGGAACATGCAGCAGCAGTAGCAGTCTTTGTGACACCCTGTGGTCCTTTTTGTAAATATCCAACATGCTGAACAGGGAATTGAACTGGCTGAACCGAGGGACTGGTGTGATGAGAACTTGTTAACGTGGTTGTGTTAGTTAACCATCCACCTGCTGGGCTGCTACAGTTCTACTAGTACAGTCGTACAGTTGTAAAGTGGTACAGCTGAACAGATACTTTGCCGCCTAAGAACATTTTCATTGCAGTCCTACTGTGTGTCTTGAAGTCCCTTGCTTCATGAGGAAGACAGATAGATGGAGAAAGAGAGAGGGGAGAGAGAAACAGAGACAGAGATATGTTGGCCTCCCGTCCCTAGCTGTGGCCTGACCTTGTGACGTACATCAAGAATAACATTGTCTCACACCACAGAATCCTAGACAGCCAGTTGGGATCCATGGTAACAGCTGCTTAGCGCTTGACTGATTAATTGATTGGTTAATTGAAGGCTGTAGGCTGGTGAGTGCAGTGGTGCTGGTGGAAGTAGCTCATCCATGGACAGTGGGAAGGTGCGTCACATTTCAGATGAACAGGGTTTGGATGGACGATGCTTCATTGCTTAAACCTGCAGTACAGAAGGAGCGTGCATTGAAGTGTGTGTGTGTTTGTATGAGAGAGACAGGGAGAGAAAGGGAGTGTGTGTGTATGAGAGAGGGGGGGGGGCGGAGTGTGCATGCAATCGTGTGTCTGCACAAGCGTGTGTGTGTTATGAGGGGACCCTGGAGACTGGTCTCTAGTTGGTGTTATTAAAGCAGTAGTCTTCATGCCTGTGAGTGTAAAAGTGGACAAGAGGGTGTAACTGTCTTCCTTTTGGCCTCCATCAGGGATCCACTTTTTTCCATGGTTACAGTCTACAAACACTGTGTCTACCAAGGTGCGCCTTCCATTCAGATTTAGAAGCTGTGATTAGACCTACCAAGCTAAACAACTAGAGGTGGTGTTTCTGATTGGTCCTGGAGCATGATGACTGATAGATCCCGTCCAATCGGATCATACGTTTTGTGTGTGTGTGTGGTCAGTGACTCTGAGACCAGCCAGGCTGTGTGGCTGGATGGAGGATGGTCACAGGACGTATTCATAAATAATCTTCTCACTGAATTTAGAAAATGAATGGAAGCTGAAGGCGTGTGTCATTTTCTAGTTGCCTACTAAGTCATTGATCGGAGCGAATGGTTTCATTCAGTAAATATGACAGCGTTTCCAGAGCCGACATGAAGGCTGTCTTTCAGCAGGTTTGTGAAGCAGACATGCGCAGCTTGGCTCTGTCGCTGTCTGCAGCACCGAGGCTTTTTCTAGAGAGATTTAGAAGAACTATTTATAGATCTCTGCTGGAGCACAGAGCGTGTTGCTGCTGCTCTTCCTCTCTCCCTGTCTCTCTCTGTCTCTCCCCCTCAATCTCTCTCCCTCAAACTCTTCCTTCCCTCCTTCCTTTCTCTCTCTCTCTCTCCTCTTTTTCCCGCAATCTCTCCTTTCGCTCTGTCGTTCGTCTGCCTCTACTGTGGTTCCCTTTCTTCTTTTTTTCTTCTGTTTGTGCGCTTTTTTCTCCCCCCCCCACTCCCTGCCTCCGTCTTCTTTTGTGTGTCTCCTATATCCTATCTCCTCCTTTCTTTCTCCCTCTTCCCCTAGCTGCTCTCTCCTTCTATCCCTTGTTAGATGTAAATTATGGATGATATAAAGAGGGAGGCAACTGGTTTCGTGACGTGTGTTGTGGTGCCGTCGTCCCTGTCGATGCCCGTCACCCTGTCACTGAGGCAGCGGCAGGAAGTTGAGGCAGCGGGGAGGGAGGGAGGGAGAGAGAGGGGGAGGAGTAGGAGGAGAGAGAGAGATTGGGAGGAGGAGAAGGAGGAGAGAGAGAGAGAGAGAGGGAGAGAGAGGAGGAAAGAGAGGGAGAGGAGAAGGAGGATGGATGGATGGATGCAGGAAGGCAGAGGGAGAGAGAAAAGGAGATGGGGAGAGAAGGAGAGGAGGTGAGAAATAGAGAGAGAGTGTAAGTGAGAAAAATAGGGAGAGAGAGATCACCAACACCCAGTCACAGCCTCTGAACAAGTCACTTCCTGGACAGCAGCTAGCACCCAGACCCAACATGTGTTCCAGGAGCCTGACCCTAACCCACACAGCCTGGGCCTGAATGTAGCAACCCTCTAACAAGGCAGATCAGACCTGGGACCAGGCCTGGGTCTCCAGATAATGCGTGTTCCTCTGGCCCACAGCTTCTCCCTCGTCCTGCCTCATTACAGGAGTATTGATCATGTTAGCCACTCTGCTGCTCAGTTAGTCAGGGCTTCTGTTCTGCCCATGAAGTGGTGAGGAGGGGGGTGAGGAGGGGGTGAGGAGGTGGTGAACAGCGAGTGAGGAGGTGGTGAACGGGGGGTGAACAGGGGGTGAGGAAGGGGGTGAACAGGGGGTGAGGAGGTGGTGAACAGGGGGTGAGGAGGGGGGTGAACAGGGGGTGAGGAGGGGGGTGAACAGGGGGTGAGGAGGTGGTGAACAGGGGGTGAGGAGGGGGTGAACAAGGGGTGAGGAGGTGGTGAGGAGGGTGTGAACAGGGGGTGAGGAGGGAGTGAGGTGGGGCTGAACAGGGGGTGAGGAGGTGGTGTTGTTGACATGATGATGATGATGATGGTGGTGATGATGTTGGCGGCGATGATACTTAAGATGGTGATGATGATGATGATGATAATGATGATGATGATAGTGGTGATGATGATAGTGGTGAAGATTATGATTATGATGTAGGGCTGTCAAAACTACTGGCCAAGACTGCAGGCCTCTCGCTCGCACACACGCACTTTTTCTTTCTCTCTCTCCCGCACTCTGCGCATAGCGGTGTAAATGAACGACGACAATAAACAAATGCTGATTGTTGATTAAAAGTTTTGTGCAAGAAATTTAAGGTCGCGATTCTTGTCCCAAATACAAACAGTCTTGCCTGCTGCCGCTGTTTTTTTGTTGTTTTGCATTCGAATATACATTTTCATATTCGAATTTCGTTTTTGAAACACTATTTGAATATATATTCGAATATAGAATATTCGTTGACAGCCCTATTATGATGGTGGTGTTGATGGTGATGAGGATGATAGTGGTGATGATGAGGATGTGTTGAGGATAGGAGAATTGTTTCAGCGGAGGAACAGACCCGCTGTACCTGGAGGATATGGGCTAGGCTACTTCCTCCAAACACAACCTGTGTTTCAGTCTTTCATCACTGTGCACCAACAAGCTCCAACCCTCAGCTGGGCTGATATTAGCCAGCTTATTCTGACTGAAAGAACAAAGTCTGTTTGATATGAAGAGGAATAGCCTGCAGATCAAAGTCATGCTCTCACCCCCATCTGTATGTCACTTTGCTAAATGAGCACATCACATTATAGTTCATTCAAAAATCATGTTTGGGAGAAACATAGTGTTTATGGTGAATCAATATGCCTGTACTCTATATTTCAAAGATATACAAGCATCGAACCATCCGTTTCTTGGCTATTTGGTCTGACATATGACCTGTGGACGCCATTCCAAGGGAATGTGTGTTGAAAGCTAGGTAGTGTAGCGAGGGCTAATTGGCTAGCTCAGCTGGTGATTCTGGTGGTTGCTAGGGCTTGTTGTTGGTAACTATGGAGTAGTACAGTCGGTCTTCTCTGTGGCTCTGATGGCTGGTATAGCTCTGTGACTGGTTCTGCAGGAAATGTTCTCACCATACAGAGGATACAGTTTGGATGGGTATAGCTCAGGGGTAGAAAAAGACGTTAAGAACATTGATATACGTCATATCCACATCTACACATGTATCTGATATGCACTCATGATGTAGCTTCAGCAGAGTGTGCAGACAGGGAACAGGCTGGTTAACAGGCTGGTTCTCTGGCTGGTTAACAGGCTGGTTCTCTGACTGGTTAACTGGCTGGTTCTCTGGCTGGTTAACCGGCTGTTTCTTTGACTGGTTAACAGGCTGGTTCTCTGACTGGTTAACTGGCTGGTTCTCTGACTGGTTAACAGGCTGGTTCTCTGACTGGTTAACTGGCTGGTTAACAGGCTGGTTCTCTGGCTGGTTAACAGGCTGGTTCTCTGACTGGTTAACTGGCTGGTTCTCTGGCTGGTTAACCGGCTGTTTCTTTGACTGGTTAACAGGCTGGTTCTTTGACTGGTTAACAGGCTGGTTCTCTGACTGGTTAACTGGCTGGTTCTCTGACTGGTTAACTGGCTGGTTAACAGGCTGGTTCTCTGACTGGTTAACTGGCTTGTTCTCTGGCTGGTTAACAGGCTGGTTCTCTGGCTGGTTAACAGGTTGGTTCTCTGACTGGTTAACTGGCTGGTTCTCTGGCTGGTTAACCGGCTGTTTCTTTGACTGGTTAACAGGCTGGTTCTTTGACTGGTTAACAGGCTGGTTCTCTGACTGGTTAACTGGCTGGTTCTCTGGCTGGTTAACTGGTTGTTCTCTGGCTGGTTAACCGGCTGGTTCTCTGGCTGGTTAATAGGTTGGTTCTCTGGCTGGTTAACTGGCTTGTTCTCTGGCTGGTTAACCGGCTGGTTCTCTGGCTGGTTAACAGGTTGGTTCTCTGGCTGGTTAACAGGCTGGTTCAGGGTCTGGCCATGGGACTGTGTCATGAGCCTGTCAACGCTGGGGTTTCCCACACACACATTGGCCTCCAGAACAGGGGGCTGAGAGAGAGAGGGGGAGATAGAGGGAGGGGAAGGAGAGAGGTAGGAGATGAGGAGGGAGGCTGGGAGAGAGAGAAGGCGGGAGGAGGGGAGGGAAAGGGAAGGGAGGGAGCCGAAGTGAGAGAGCGGTGTGCGTGCGATGTAGTGAGAGAAGGATGAAGAGTGCGGACAGAGAGCTGTTCAAGCAGACTTCATTCAGAAAAACACGAGGAGCCTGAAGGAGGGAGCAGCCCATCATAGAGCAGGAACATAGAACAGGAACCTAGAACAGGAACCTAGAGCAGCCACGGGACAGCACAACAGGAGGCGGAGCGGAGGGAGGCACAACCAAACAGAGAGAGAGGGAGGGTGAGAGAGAGAGAGAGAGAGAGAGAGAGAGAGAGAGAGGGAGCGACGGAGAGAGAGAGAGCGGAGAAACAGATCCGTTGCCGTGGGGGATGGAATGTCTGCGAGGGTTGCTGTAGACAGAGATCTCATCAGCTGAGCGTCTGCCCTCCGATCAGCTGGAACTTCCGTCTCCCTCTGACACCCGGCCCTGCCCCGCACATCAGGAACCGCCACTCTAATGACAGTAAGAAGTGTGCAAGGGTGTGCGTGCGCGTGTGCAAGTATGTGCAGGTGCATGCGTGTGTTTAACCTACATGCAGACCTGTTTCCATGCATTCAACTCCAGATCGGACCGATAATCAAAGCAAGTAGAGGAATGTTATTCTGATTATGACA
Source organism: Neosalanx taihuensis (assembly GCA_030340665.1). Classification (NCBI taxonomy): domain Eukaryota; kingdom Metazoa; phylum Chordata; class Actinopteri; order Osmeriformes; family Salangidae; genus Neosalanx; species Neosalanx taihuensis. Next base: position 10,538,037 of record CM059289.1, read on the forward strand.
TTATTGGGATTATTGTTGCTGTGATTGTGTTCTACCTATTACGGCTCTCTTGGCTGTTTGTGACGTTCGGTTCCTCTGGTGGGATTCAGCCTCTTAGGCACCTTCTGATTGGTGGGAATCTTGTTGTTTGAGATGGATGATGATAGTTTGGTGATACCGTGGCTACAGGGAGTCAGGTGGCTCAGCGGTTAAGGCGTTGGGCTCGTGATCGAAAGGTTGCAAGTTCGATTCCCGGCTGTGGCAACATGACGTTGTGTCCTTGGGCAAGGCATTTCACCCTACTTGCCTCGGGGGGAATGTCCCAATACTTGCTTTAAGTCACTCTGGTTAAGAGCGTCTGCTAAATGACTCAATGTAAATGTAAATGAATGGGAGCAAAAGAGCTCTGGATGCAAAAGGAGGCTGGAGGATGAACCAGATCTCTGAATGATGAACCTGTCTCTGACTGTGAGTGTGGAGGATTAGAGGAAGAGTTATTTACAGACTCCATGCACTGCTTAAGATGCTTGCTTTTGCACAAGTAGATGGATGGTATACAGCATGTGTGTGTTTTGTGCAGGCCCACCAACACACACACACACATACTTTGTGGAGGCCAGTGGTGAGGTAATGAGGAATTCCCTGCTACTGTATCTCCTTGCTGTGGGCAGGGGGAGGAGGAGAGGGGGCGGGGCGAGGCGGGAGGAAGGGGGGCGTTGCTGCAGCTGTCGCAGAGAGGAGGATGACGAGCGAGAGGGCACCCCCTCGCTCTGCTTACGTACATACAAGAGAGACGTGTGTGTGTGTGTGTGTGTGTGTGTGTGTGTGTGTGTGTGTGCCTGTTATGAAACAGCCTTGCTGGAGAAGAGAAATGGCATGTCTGACTGCAACAAGAATACAAACCTATTTGTTAGTAAGCACTAGTCCTGGTTCTCACCTGCCTCTCTCTGTCCAGATTCTCAACTGGTTCTCTGTCAGGTTCTCACCTCCCTCTCTCTGTCCAGGTTCTCAGCTGGTTCTCTCTGTCAGGTTCTCACCTGCCTCTCTCTGTCCAGGTTCTCACCTGGTTCTCTGTCAGGTTCTCACCTGCCTCTCTCTTTCCAGGTTTTCACCTGCCTCTCTCTTTCCAGGTTCTCACCTGCCACTCTCTGTCCAGGTTCTCACCTGGTTCTCTCTGTCCAGGTTCTCACCTGGTTCTCTCTGTTCAAGTTCTCACTTGGTTCTCTGTCCAGGTTCTCACCCACCTCTCTTTCCAGGTTCTCACCTTGTTCTCTCTGTCCAGGTTCTCACCTGCCTCTCTCTTTCCAGGTTCTCACCTTGTTCTCTCTGTCCAGGTTCTCACCTGCCTCTCTCTTTCCAGGTTCTCACCCTGTTCTCTCTTTTCAGGTTCTCACCTGGTTCTCTCTGTCCAGGTTCTCACCTGCCTCTATCTTTCCAGGTTCTCACCTGCCTCTCTCTTTCTAGGTTCTCACCTTGTGCTCTCTGTCCAGGTTCTCACCTGCCTCTCTCTTTCCAGGTTCTCACCTTGTTCTCTCTTTCCAGGTTCTCACCTGCCTCTCTCTTTCCAGGTTCTCACCTGCCTCTATCTTTCCAGGTTCTCACCTGCCTCTCTCTTTCCAGGTTCTCACCTGCCTCTCTCTGTCCAGATTCTCAACTGGTTCTCTGTCAGGTTCTCACCTGCCTCTCTCTGTCCAGGTTCTCACCTGGTTCTCTCTGTCCAGGTTCTCACCTGCCTCTCTCTGTCCAGGTTCTCACCTGGTTCTCTGTCAGGTTCTCACCTGCCTCTCTCTTTCCAAGTTCTCACCTGCCTCTCTCTTTCCAGGTTCTCACCTTGTTCTCTCTGTCCAGGTTCTCACCTGCCTCTCTCTTTCCAGGTTCTCACCCTGTTCTCTCTTTCCAGGTTTTCACCTGCCTCTCTCTTTCCAGGTTCTCACCTGCCACTCTCTGTCCAGGTTCTCACCTGGTTCTCTCTGTCCAGGTTCTCACCTGGTTCTCTCTGTTCAAGTTCTCACTTGGTTCTCTGTCCAGGTTCTCACCCACCTCTCTTTCCAGGTTCTCACCTTGTTCTCTCTGTCCAGGTTCTCACCTGCCTCTCTCTTTCCAAGTTCTCACCTGCCTCTCTCTTTCCAGGTTCTCACCTTGTTCTCTCTGTCCAGGTTCTCACCTGCCTCTCTCTTTCCAGGTTCTCACCCTGTTCTCTCTTTTCAGGTTCTCACCTGGTTCTCTCTGTCCAGGTTCTCACCTGCCTCTCTCTTTCCAGGTTCTCACCTGCCTCTCTCTTTCTAGGTTCTCACCTTGTGCTCTCTGTCCAGGTTCTCACCTGCCTCTCTCTTTCCAGGTTCTCACCTGCCTCTCTCTTTCCAGGTTCTCACCTGGTTCTCTCTGTCCAGGTTCTCACCTGCCTCTCTCTTTCCAGGTTCTCACCTGCCTCTATCTTTCCAGGTTCTCACCCACCTCTCTGTCCAGGTTCTCAACTGCCTCTCTCTTTCCAGGTTCTCACCTGGTTCTCTCTGTCCAAGTTCTCACCCTGTTCTCTCTTTGTCCAGGTTCTCACCTGGTTCTCTAAAGAGGATTACTTCATCACCCCAGGATGCAGTGTTCAGGGGGGGAATTGAAAGGATGGATGGAAAAGGCCAGGATTGGAAGTGAGGCAGGAGGAGAGTATAGAGAGGCTGAACGAGAGAGAATAAAAGCGGAGGAGAGAGGGAAAGAAAGTGCAGCGAAGCCTTTTGAATAAAAAATTCTCTTCCTATAAATAGCACCATCATGGCCTCAGCTGAGGCACGGTTGGAGAAACTGCTTCTTGCTCTTCCTCCTTCCTGTTCCTGTTCCTTCTTCCTCTTTCTCCTTCCTGTTCTGTGGTGCCATGGTAGATGATGATGATGATGATGATGATGATGATGAGCTGTCACTGATTATGATGAGAAGGATTTCTAGCAGCTGGCCAGCAGCACTCATAGTCTGTCACTCAGCAATACCTCCCTCCCTCCCTCCCTCCCTCCCTCCCTCCCTCCCTCCCTCCCTCCCTCCCTCCCTCCCTCCCTCCCTCCCTCCCTCCCTCCCTCCCTCCCTCCCCTTCTATCACCCCCTCTCTTCTCTAGTTCAGAGGCTATGACTATCTTGGTGATCGTTCTCTCCCTCCCTCCCTCCTGTCTCTTCCTGGAAGAGTGTTTCCCAGGTAGCAGGATGCGGCCCACTCTGCATGCTAAAACAGTCCGTGGGAAAAGGAGGGCAGGGGAGAGGGGGAGGGAGCAGAAGACAGAAAGGAACAAATCAATAGTCGGCCCTGGAGTGGGTGCTGTTGTAATTGCCTGTGAAGTCAGCAGGTTCTCAGTGAGAGCTGCTGCGGTCTCTCTCCGGCTTCAGGTCCTTCCGCTCCATTCACACCTCACTGTTTGTGCTGTACATGACTGCTGGCATGAAGGAGACACAGGCTCCTCCTCTGCACGAACACAGAACACGGAACCCGCATCATGGCTTCCTCCCCCCGTCCTCCTCTTCTCCACCCCCCCCCTCCTCCTCCTCCCATACCCCTGCCTTCCTCTTTCACCCTCCCTCCTCACCCCCCCATTCTTGTCTCCTCTCTTCATCCCTCTACCATTCTCTCCCACCTTCTTCCTTCCTTCACTCCCCCATCCTCCCCGCTCTGTCTCTCCCCCTACCTCTCTCGCTCTTCTCTTTGAAGTTCTTCCCTCATGGTTGCTATCGAGCTGTTGTTTTGCAACCTCGGTTTGTTTCGTGCTTTTATGGATTGTTGAGTCTTAATTTGGTTTAAAGACATTTTCGATTGTTCAGTTTGTAGACAGAAGACAAACTCACTCAAGTCAAATGAGCGTAGGTGAAGGACGGAGCTGGGAGCGTGGGAGAGGCTGGGAGGGTGAGAGAGGCTGAAGGGAGGGTCTGAGAGCATGGGAGAGGCTGAGAGGGTGAGAGAGGATGAGGGAAGGGGGCCGATGGGGTGAGAGGCTGAGGGGAGGGGCTGAGAGGGTGAGAGAGGCTGAGCAGGAGGGGCTAAGAGGGAGAGAGAGGCTCAGAGGAGGGGCTAAGAGGGAGAGAGAGGCTCAGAGGAGGGGCTAAGAGGGAGAGAGAGGCTGAGGAGAGAGAGAGAGAGAGAGAGAGAGAGGAAAAGAGAGGGAGAGGGTTTTGAAAGCTGGCTGGTTGTCTGGTTCTTTAGAGACTGGCTGACTGGATCTGGCAGTTGCTTGACTGACAGGCTGCGTGGTCCAAGGGTCAACTTGAACTTACTACTGTAAGCCTTGTGGCCTGCAGTTTACTGTTGTTTATGGTAGTGTAGTTCAGTGTTGTGTTCTGAAACTCAGTTTAAGGAGGTTAAGGAGGTTTCAGGAGTGTTGTGTAACTATAGAGTAGACACAGTTAGTGTAGTAGAGTTAGTGTCATCAATGTGCAGTTCACCTGTGTGGGTGTGTCTCTCTCTGTGTGTTGTTGAGCCAATGCGTTTTGTTCTTTGGTACACTGGTAAGTACACAAAGCAGTCAAATTGGGCAAGGGTGTGTGTGTGTGTGTGTGTGTGTGTGTGTGTGTGTGTGTGTGTGTGTGTGTGTGTGTGTGTGTGTGTGTGTGTGTGTGTGTGTGTGTGTGTGTGTGTGTGTGTGTGTGTGTGTGTGTGTGTGTGTGTGTGTGTGTGTGTGTGTGTGTGTGAGACAGAGAGGGAGAGAGAGGGAGAGAGAGGGAGGGATGAGGTGTAGAGGGAGATCTCTGGTTTTCTCTTGGTGACAGAGCCTGTTGCCATGGAGCTGGGTCTCCCATTGGTGGAGGCCTGGTCCAATCGTGTAACGGCACAGGCTGTTTCATCATTGAGAATTTTTTCCTTCTCCCTCTTCTCTGCGCTGCTCTACACCGCTCTCTCTTTCTCACTTTCTCTCTCTTTCATTTCTCCCTCTCTTCTTCCTCTTCCTCTATCCTGCTCCCCCTCCCCCCTACATCTCTCCCTCCCTCTCCTCCTGCTTGCATACTAAACCAGCAGAAGTGCAGAGATGACATAATGTTGGAGTATTGAGGACAGACTCACCCAGTTCTGACACAGTTAGGAACTGTGCCAGTAAGGAGTCTGTCTGCATGGCTGCTGCCTCCTACCCATCTGGCCCATGCCCTCTGACACACTGAGGGAATCATCTAAAACCTTCAGGACTATGGCTCTCGAGGACCAGGGTCCCCTACCCCTGGTCTAGTGCCTGGAGTAGTGGGTGCTTGCTGACTAGTGGCTGGTTCCTTCCAGAGTCTCCGGACCTGTGTGTGTTCAGACCCAGGGATACTTCTGGCTTGTCCTGGTGTCACAGTGTTGTGAAGGGGGAAGGGGGAGGGACTCCCTCCCTTCATCAGGAATGTAAAGGCGTTCACGATTGCCTCAGTTCTCCTCGATGACGTCCATTATGGAGAAGGACTATCACTCCTCATTCCCACTTTGCATCTCCCTCTCTCTGTCCATGCATCTCTCTCTGTCCATGTATCTGTCTCCCTCTCTCACCCTGTCTGTCTCTCCCTCTTTCCGTCCATGTATCTTTCTCCCTCTCTCATGTCTCTGTCTCCCTGCCCTCTCCTCTCTTCTCTCTCTCTTACTCCTGCTGCTGCTGCTCTCTCTCCTTCTCCCTCCTTTCTCTCTCTCTATCCCCGCCTACCTCCCACTGCCCTCTTTTTTAATCTCTCTCTCTCTCTCTCTCTCTCTCTCTCTCTCTCTCTCTCTCTCTCTCTCTCTCTCTCTCTCTCTCTCTCTCTCTTCCTGACGCCATCCTCCTCCACTCAGCCCACTCACTCCTGTGGGACGAGCTCTGACTCATCGGCTCCCCTCCCTCCCTCCTCCCTCTACCCCTCCTTTCTCCCCTCTCCACCTCCCATTTTATCAGCCAACTGTCCTTTTTATAACTTCCATTATGCTATTTCTCTGTTCCACATCCCTCCCGTCTCTCTCTCCATCTCTCTCCCTCTCCAGCTCTCTCTCTCTCTCTGTCTCTCTCTCTCTGTCTCTCTCTCTCTCTCTGTCTCTCTCTCTCTGTCTCTCCATCCTCCACTCTCTCTGTTCTTTGCGTCCGATGTCCATCTGTTTGACAGGCAGTGTTGTGTTCATCACTTTCACACAGCACATGTTCCCCACCACCCACCAGTGTGTGTGTCCGTGTGTGTGTGTCCCACCCATCACCTCTCCTGTCCCAAGCCTGTGACAGCAGCATCACCCACACACCAGGGGAATCCCCTCGGATGAGGGCGCGTGCAAACACACACACACACACTTTGAGAGAGACCCTGAGAGGAGCGGTGCCAGTGTGTTTCACTGCAGACGCTCCATCCGGACACTGTTTGAACTGGATCTCCCTTCTGCAGGGCAGAGAGAGAGGGGGGGGGAGGGAGAGAGGAGGGAGATAGGGAGGGGGCTTAAGAGAGATAGGGTGAGGTGGCAGGGAGAGAGAGATGTAAAGTGAGAAATGTAAATGGAATGTAGAGAGATGGGTTAAGTTGAGAGATGGAGCCGAGGTTGCGTGCGGGAGGGAGGGAGGGAGGGAGGGAGGGAGGGAGAGTTTTCCATTCAGCCTTCATTCAGCATGAAGGGCTGTCTGCCTGCACATCTTCATTATAAAATCCCTTTCAGTTTGGTGTGTGTGCGTGTGTGTGTGTGTGCGGAGAGAGAAGCCTTGATAGCTGCTGATTTTCTGAATGAGTACTGTTGAGTGATGAGCAGTAACCTGTCCTCTCTCTCTCTCACTCACACACACACACACACACACACACACCCTCATAGATGTCTGATAGGTCTAATTAGGGGATGGGGAAGTACAGAAGTAATACAGACCCCCCCAGACAACGTTTTTGGTGTGTGTGAGAGAGTGTGCGTCATTGACTTCTAGGTGTGTCCGTGTGTATTTAGTGAGCTATCGTCATGGCGATGACTGTCTCCTCTCCTCTAAGTTCACTGCCGCTTTCCACGTATTTATTTTTAATATCATCTCCCTCCCTCCCTTTATCTCACTCCTCCCCCCCCCCCTCTCTCTCCTGCTTTGTTTCTCTGACCTCACTCACTCTCTCTCTCCCTCTTCTTTCTGTGTCCCCCATATATTTCTCCCTCTCCTCCATCCTTGTTCTCTCACTCCTTCACTCGTTCCACGCAAACAGCAGCTGAGCATGACGTTGCCGTCTCCTTGGCAACCCTGTGTGCCTGTGAAAATGAGGGTAGGGAGGTGGAGAATGGGAAGAGCAGATGTCGCTTCCTCTGCGAGTGAGAGACGGGACCCAAGTGGTCCTCTCTCCCTGCCCTCTCTCTTCCCTCTCTCTCTCCCTGCCCTCTCTCTCTCTCTCTCTCTCTCTCTCTCTCTCTCTCTCTCATACTCTCCATCTCTCCATGCTGAAGAGGATGCCCTTCATATGTCTACACAGACCTCAGATTACTGCCCCAGAGAGATAGAAAAGAGAAGGAGAGTCAGGGACAAAGACATACGAAGGAGAGACACAGAGACAGAAGAGAGAGAGAGGTGCAGAGACAGGAGAGAGAGAGGTGCAGAGACAGGAGAGAGAGAGGTACAGAGACAGAAAAGAGAGAGAGAGGTACAGAGACAGAAAAGAGAGAGAGGTACAGAGACAGAAAAGAGAGAGAGGTACAGAGACAGAAGAGAGAGAGAGGTACAGAGACAGGAGAGAGAGAGAGGTACAGAGACAGAAGAGAGAGAGAGGTACAGAAACAGGAGAGGGAGAGAAAGCGGTAGAGAGACATAGACCCAGCTAGAGAGTGCTAGGTTGTGTGGGTAGCAGAATGATTCAGTGTGGTTGTGTAAGCTCCCAGGGTTGCAGTGTGTGTGGGTGTCCTGGTCAGTGATGCAGAGCAGAGCTGATGACGCCCTCTCTGTCTGGGGCTTCCTACTGTGGGGATCCCTGCATGCTGCGCACACACACACACACCTGCTGCATACACACACTCACTCACTTACATGCTGCACACACACACTCACACACACACACACACCTGCATACACACACACACCTGCTGCATACTTACACACACACACCTGCAGCATACACACACCTACGCACACTCACATGCGCATATGACAAGAATCATTTTAGCTGGATTATGTTGGTACGTCCCACTTTCAGATGTGTTTTCCTTCTTCGGGAAATAAAAAAATAATAAACCGTCTCCTGCAGTGATGAGTCACACTGCTGGGATGTCATGGTCTCTTCCTGTTTCTCTCTTCCTGTTTCCAGGGGTCCTGCTTGGAGAGCCAATCATGTTGCAACACTGAGACAACTCCTTCCCTCCTCCCTCCCTCCCCTGGGCCTGCTGCCTCCCCCGCCGCTCTGCCCCTCACCCCCCAAGCTGTGCTATGGAATGTCCTCCCCCCCTTGCCCAGCCCAGGTCCAGACCCGCAGTGTAGGACCAGCACACCCCAGCCCAGCACAACAGGGACACAGGCCACTGCTATTGTCTGAATAAGGTAGGCCTTCAGATCTTCCTCTTTCTTCTCTTCCTCTTCCTCATCCTCCTCTCTCTCTTTCATTCACCAATTGCTGCCTGTTTTACCTGAGACACAAGGTTCTACAATACCTGAGGTTCTACAATACCTGAGGTTCTATAATACCTGAGGTTCTACAATACCTGAGGTTCTACAATACCTGAGGTTCTTCAGTATCTGAGGTTTTACAATACCTGAGGTTCTATAATACCTGAGGTTCTATAATACCTGAGGTTCTATAATACCTGAGGTTCTATAACACCTGAGGTTCTATAACACCTGAGGTTCTATAACACCTGAGGTTCTATTCCACTTGACAGCGCATTCCTACAGTTGCACCAGTAATGATGTGTAGTATGAATCTGTTCTGTATTTATGAGGTTGTTGATGAATTACTGACTGAAACTTCTCCCCTCCTGCCACAGCTACGCCTGGGTCCCCTCCCTCCCTCCCCCCTCCCCTCCCCCCTCCTCTCCCCCCTGAGATAATGTCCATGAGCTTGGCAGAACACAACCAGGCTGAGGGGGAGAGTGGACCGCTGGATGAACCAGCAGCCAGCACAGACCAGCCCTCCCCCCCACCCCAGCCTCAGATCCAGCCTCAGCCCCAGCCCTCCCCCCAGCCCCAGCCCCAGGGCAAGGAGAGCATCATGGGAGAGGGCGTGGAAGCTGAGGACTGCTCTGCTCAAGACTCCCAGGTAGGGCTGGAGCTGCCTGCTTCACTGGCTCAATCAGACAGACAGCTAATCAGACAGCCAGGCAGCCAGTCAGGCAGCCAGAGAGACCAACAGCCAAACAGCCAGCCAGCCAGTCAGCCAGGTAGCTAGCAAACCACTCAATAACTCATTAAGATATATGACAAGTACATTTATTTGATAGATTTCCTCAACAAATGCTGGCTGGCGAAGGGGAAATAATGGATAAGCAACTAGCCATTCAAAAATGATCTGCAACAGTTTTTTTGTTATTTTTCTGTAAAATAAATTTGTTCATATTTTGACGAACTTTACTGACCTGTACTGACTAATGTCAAACATTTCCTTCAACAGAGGCGGACTTCAAACCATGGTCACGCTAGAAAACGAGCCAAGGTAAGAAGTGGGACAGTAGGATCTGCAGTCTCACCTTGGGCAAGCTTCTACTTAGCTACCTGATAGCTGTTACTTAATGTCCAGCTAGCAGCATCTCAGCTAGCTGCTAACCTCCACTAGTCACCCACTAGCCTTCTACTTAGCCTTCACTGCAGTTACCTGCTAGTAGTCAGCCATTAGCCTTGCAGCTAACAGCTAACTCTGTTGTGTTGTGAGCTTCAAGTCTGTTAGTCCTGAACTAGTAAGCAGAGCTCAGAGGGGGATTAGAGGTCAGAGGTCACAAGGCTTGCCCTCCCCTGTGGCCCAGCTGTCCTTAAATAGCCCCATAAGATTCCCCCCCCCCTCATCATCTTTAACTTCTCCAAGGTGGAGGGGGGAGGGAGGGCAGTGAAGCTTTCAGTCCAGTAGCAGGTCAGTAGAACTGAGAATCTTATGGAGCTATTATAGGACAACTGGGCCAAGCTGTCACACTTACGCTCACCGGTTATAATTCACTACCTGCTCGGTGTATCTGGGCTGTGCAACCTCATTTCAACTGTATAGATATTTACTGCTGCTCTGTAGCTGTATAGATGTTTACTGCTGCTCTGTAGCTGTATAGATGTTTATTGCTGCACTGTAGCTGTATACTGTATATCTACATTGTTACAACAATGCAGAGTTTGTGGTTGGTGATGAGGGACCATAATACAATAGCACTTTTTACTTTGATTTTTTCCTTTATTTTTTACACAAACATACGTACATTATTATAATGTATATATTTTTTCTTTCGAAAGGTAATAATAACTTCTTTGGAGCCAACAGAAAAATATTTTAGTAAAAAAAGTTTTCAAAGGTAAAAAAGAAAAGGAAAACTAACTTTTTTGATGTGGTGGGAGAATAAAATCTTGCAAAAAAAGTTGCGAAAGATTTACAAAACATTTATAGACTTTGTTTTCATGTCACTTATTTGAATTTTTGACTTTTCATTATTTAGCTGCAGCAAATTAACTGTAATCATACTTCCTTGTATCGGATAGCCACCAAATATCAATGAGTTTATCTCCACTATGCCGTGTCACAGTGTAACCGGAAGTGCATCTCCACTATGCTGTCACAGTGTAACCGGAAGTGCATCTCCACTATGCTGTCACAGTGTAACCGGAAGTGCATCTCCACTATGCTGTCACAGTGTAACAGGAAGTGCATCTCCACTATGCTGTCACAGTGTAACAGGAAGTGCATCTCCACTATGCTGTCACAGTGTAACAGGAAGTGCATCTCCACCATGCTGTCACAGTGTAACAGGAAGTGCATCTCCACTATGCTGTCACAGTGTAACAGGGAGTGCATCTCCTCTATGCTGTCACAGTAACAGGAAGTGCATCTCCTCTATGCTGTGATAGTGTAACAGGAAGTGCATATCCTCTATGCTGTCACAGTAACAGGAAGTGCATCTCCACTATGCTGTCACAATGTAACAGGAAGTGCATCTCCACTATGCTGTCAGTGTAACAGGAAGAGCATCTCCTCTATGCTGTCACAGTAACAGGAAGTGCATCTCCACTATGCTGTCACAATGTAACAGGAAGTGCATCTCCACTATGCTGTCACAGTGTAACAGGAAGTGCATCTCCTCTATGCTGTCACAGTACAGGAAGTGCAACTCCTCTATGCTGTCACAGTAACAGGAAGTGCATCTCCACTATGCTGTCACAATGTAACAGGAAGTGCATCTCCTCTATGCTGTCACAATGTAACAGGAAGTGCATCTCCTCTATGCTGTCACAGTGTAACCGGAAGTGCATCTCCACTATGCTGTCACAGTGTAACAGGAAGTGCATCTCCACCATGCTGTCACAGTGTAACAGGAAGTGCATCTCCACTATGCTGTTACAGTGTAACAGGAAGTGCATCTCCACCATGCTGTCACAGTGTAACAGGAAGTGCATCTCCACTATGCTGTCACAGTGTAACAGGGAGTGCATCTCCTCTATGCTGTCACAGTAACAGGAAGTGCATCTCCTCTATGCTGTGATAGTGTAACAGGAAGTGCATATCCTCTATGCTGTCACAGTAACAGGAAGTGCATCTCCACTATGCTGTCACAATGTAACAGGAAGTGCATCTCCACTATGCTGTCAGTGTAACAGGAAGAGCATCTCCTCTATGCTGTCACAGTAACAGGAAGTGCATCTCCACTATGCTGTCACAATGTAACAGGAAGTGCATCTCCACTATGCTGTCACAGTGTAACAGGAAGTGCATCTCCTCTATGCTGTCACAGTAACAGGAAGTGCATCTCCACTATGCTGTCACAATGTAACAGGAAGTGCATCTCCTCTATGCTGTCAAAGTAACAGGAAGTGCATCTCCACTATGCTGTCACAATGTAACAGGAAGTGCATCTCCTCTATGCTGTCACAATGTAACAGGAAGTGTATCTCCTCTATGCTGTCACAATGTAACAGGAAGTGCAACTCCTCTATGCTGTCACAATGTAAGAGGAAGTGCATCTCCACTATGCTGTCACAATGTAACAGGAAGTGCATCTCCACTATGCTGTCACAATGTAACAGGAAGTGCATCTCCACTATGCTGTCACAATGTAACAGGAAGTGCATCTCCACTATGCTGTCACAATGTAACAGGAAGTGCATCTCCTCTATGCCATGTCACAGTGTAACAGGAAGAGCATCTCCTCTATGCTGCCACAGTAACAGGAAGAGCATCTCCTCTATGCTGTCACAGTAACAGGAAGTGCATCTCCTCTATGCTGTCAGTGTAACAGGAAGTGTCTGTGTTTCAGTCCAACGCCAAGCTGAAGCTGGTGAGGAGCCTGGCTGTGTGTGAGGAATCCTCAGGACCATACTCCATAGATGGACCCTCCGACTCCCAGGTGCCTTTTCACATGTTTATGGGTTTACTCAGATCATCTGTCTCTCTTTTCCCCTGAGCATTGTCTGTGAAGACGGGAGACTGACGGGCCTAAGTTATGTGTCTCCTGTCTATATGAGAGGCTGTCTGGTTGGTACCTTCCTCAAGCATAAACAATCCATGCTGTCTGTTGTTTAGGACATCATCCAACTGCATATCAGCTGTCCATCTGACAAGGAGGAGGAGAAGTCCTCCAAGGACGAGCATGAGAACGAAGAGAAGAACAAGGACAGGGCTCCTCGCAAGATGCTGTCTCGAGGTCAGGCAGGAGTGGAGGCTGGGGTGGAGGTCAGGGTGGGGGTCAGGGGTAGGGTGGAGGTCAGGGTGGAGGCTGGGGTGGAGGCTGGGGTGGAGGTTGGGGTGGAGGCTGGGGTGGAGGTCAGGGGTAGGGTGGAGGTCAGGGTGGATGCTGGGGTGAAGGTCAGGGTGGAGGCTGGGGTGGAGGTTGGGGTCTCTTGTAGAGAGAAGCTTGGGAAGGATGCCATTTTGGAGAGATCACTAGATAGAAGTCCACCTTTGGAGAAAGAGCTTGGAAAAGTGTGTGTTGAGGAACTCTGTAGACTCTACAGTGTAGAGCGTGTTGTCCTGTCTCAGACTAGAGTCTAGTCACTAGACCATGAGACTGAGATCGTTTGACCTCAAGTGTAGCTGCTGGCTGGTGTCATCTTCATGGGATATATTAGGCATCTTAAATTCAATCTTTCACTCTCTCTCCACCTTCCTCTCTCCTCTTCTCTTTCTCTCTTCCCCTCTCTTTGTCTGACTCCTCCCTCCTTCTCCTTAGACTCCAGTCAGGAGTACACAGACTCCACAGGCATCGATGTGCATGAGTTTCTGGTCAACACGCTGAAGAATAACCCCAGGTAACCCCCCCCCCCCCCTTGTTAGTAACTCCCCTCTTGTTTGGTGGGGGGGTGGGGGGGGGACGGGACATGGCTACGGTTATATGATATGGGACATGTTTACAAGAGAAGGTGAGTGGGTGGTTTTGTAGGGGAAGTGGGGTGGGGGGGGGGTGGGGGGCGATTGAGGAATCTGTACTGGCTCCTCTTGGAAGGCTGAGTATTCATTGCAGTGCCTCTCGCCTTTGATCTTCTGTCGCTTGCATTCTACACTCTACCCCACTACTCTGAAATCACCCCCCTCTCTCTACCCCTCTACTCCCCCTCTCCGTCTATCCTCTATCTTTCGCTCTCTGTCTCTCTCACCTCTCTCTCTTTCTACCTCTTTCATCTCTTCTCTCTCTACCTCTTTCATCCCTCCTCTCTCCCTCTCTCTCTGCACGCTCATCTCTCTCTCTCTCTCTCTCTCTCTCTTTCCTTTAGGGATCGAATGATGCTGCTCAAACTAGAACAAGATATTCTGGAGTTCATTAATGACGACAAGTGAGATGCATTCTTCACATCCACTCACATTTAATATTAGCTACCCTGCCTAGGGTATTTTTAGGTAGTTTTTGTAATGTGATAAATATGGTGATAGTAGTTGATGTGGATCCCTGCTTAGACTGCCAAGGCGGGTCAGTGGATCCCTGTAGTGTTCAGATGGGAGTTCTGAACTTTAATACAAGGTTCCCTACAGAACAGAGCTAATACACATGTTGCAGCACTGTTGCCATGTGTAGTACTGTGCTTCAAACTCACAAAACATGTTAGTTCATCACCCTTTTACTGTAGAAAATAGAATACAACACTGTTATTTTGCCAAAGTAGTGCATACTATAGTATATATGTTGATTCTCCCTCTCTCTGCAGTAAACTTATATTATATATTCTCATAGTAAGGTGTATATACTCACATAGTAACATGTGTACATGGGCGTCGTTAGCCCTGTTTTAGGGTGGCTGAAGCCCCCCTAAAATGTTCTTCAGCCCCCCCAAATAATTATTGGGATTATTATCGGGGCGCCGAAGAAATACGATAATTAATAACAATATTTTATTTTGAAAAATTACCGGATGCTCTCGGTTAAATGTCGGTCACTTGAGCGTCAAAAATGTAACCCACCAGTTCGAAAAACGAGCAAAAAACGGATGTCTTTGGGAATCGCTGCTCGCATCGGACTACAGTGCGACAACCCCCCCCCCCCCCCGACAGAAAGTGCCAGGGGCTAAGCCCCCCCTTTCTTTCAATCCTAGATACGTCCCTGCATGTGTATATACTCTCACAGTAACATGTGTATACTCTCACAGTAACATGAGTATACTCTCACAGTAACATGTATATACTCTCACAGTAACATGTTTGTATATACTCTCACAGTAACATGTGTATACTCTCACAGTAACATGTGTATACTCTCACAGTAACATGAGTATACTCTCACAGTAACATGTATATACTCTCACAGTAACATGAGTATACTCTCACAGTAACATGTGTATACTCTCACAGTAACATGTATATACTCTCACAGTGATATGTGTATACTCTCACAGTAACATGAGTATACTCACACAGTAACATGTATATACTCACAGTGACATGTGTATACTTTCACAGTAACATGAGTATACTCTCACAGTAACATGTGTATACTCTCACAGTAACATGTATATACTCTCACAGTAACATGTGTATACTCTCACAGTAACATGTACAGTTGTGGTCAAAAGTTTACATACACTAGTGAAGATCATGTATGCCATGGCAATATAGGGTTTTCAATAAACTCTACAACTCTTATTTTTCTGTGATGGAATGATAAGGAGCACATATTTCTTTGTCACAAAAAACATTCATGAAAATTTTTTCTTTTATGAATTTATTATGGGTCTTTTGAAAATGTGACAAAATCTGCTGGGTCAAAAATATACATACAGCAATGTTAATATTTGGTTAAATGTCCCTTGGCCATTTTCACCTCAATTAGGCGCTTTCGGTAGACATCCACAAGCTTCTGGCAAGCTTCTGGTTGAATCTTTGACCACTCCTCCTGACAGAATCGGTGCAGTTCAACTAAATTTGTTGGTTTTCTGAGTCGGACTTGTCTCTTCAGCACAGTCCACATATTCTCTATGGGGTTTAAGTCAGGACTTTGGGAAGGCCACTCTAAGACCTTAATTCTAGCTTGATTTAGCCATTCCTTCACCACTTTTGATGTATGTTTGGGGTCATTGTCCTGTTGGAACACCCAACTACGTCCAAGACCCAACTTTCTGGCTGATGATTTTAGGTTTTCCTGCAGAATTTGGAGGTAGTCTTCCTTCTTCATTATTCCATTTACTTTCTGTAAAGCACCAGTTCCACTGCCAGCAAAACAGGCCCACAGCATAATACTACCACCACCATGTTTGACGGTAGGTATGGTGTTCTTGGGGTGAAAGGCCTCACCTTTTCTCCTCCAAACATATTTCTGGTCATTGTGGCCAAAAAGCTCAATTTTAGTTTCGTCTGACCACAGAACTTTCCTCCAGAAGGCCTTGTCTTTGTCCATGTGATCAGCAGCAAACTTCAGTCGAGCCGTAAGGTGCCGCTTCTGGAGTAATGGCTTCCTTCTTGCACGGCAGCCTCTCAGCCCATGGCGATGTAGAACACGCTTGACTGTGGACACTGACACATGTGTTCCAGCAGCCTCCAACTCATTGCAGACTTGCTTTTTGGTGGTTCTTGGTTGACTCTTGACCAACCTGACCAATTTTCTCTCAGCAGCAAGTGATAGCTTGCGTTTTCTTCCTGATCGTGGCAATGATACAACTGTGCCATGCACTTTATACTTACAAACAATTGTTTGCACAGTTGATCTTGGGACCTGCAACTGCTTTGAAATGGCTCCAAGGGACTTTCCTGACTTGTTCAAGTCAATGATGCGCTTTTTCAGATCCGTGCTGAGCTCCTTAGACTTTCCCATTGTAGTATTTCTGGCTGAGTCTAGTGAATGTGTCAAACAAGCCCTATTTACATGGACTGAAAGAAGTCACCAGCTGGAGTCAATCATAATCACTCGTAAGAAGTTAGGAGGCCATGCCAAAAAGCAAATTGGATTGAAACAACTTTTTCTACATCACCAAATTGGTAATTCAAGGTGCTGTATGTATATTTTTGACCCAGAAGATTTTGACACATTTTCAAAAGACCCATAATAAATTCGTAAAAGGACCATTTTTCATGAATGTTTTCTGTGACAAAGAAATATGTGCTCCTTATCATTCCATCACAGAAAAATAAGAGTTGTAGAGTTTATTGAAAACCCTATATTGCCATGGCATACATGATCTTCACTAGTGTATGTAAACTTTTGACCCTAACTGTATATACTCTCACAGTGATATGTGTATACTCTCACAGTAACATGAGTATACTCTCACAGTAACATGTGTATACTCTCACAGTAACATGAGTATACTCTCACAGTAACATGTATATACTCTCACAGTAACATGTGTATACTCTCACAGTAACATGTATATACTCTCACAGTAACATGTGTATACTCTCACAGTAACATGTATATACTCTCACAGTGATATGTGTATACTCTCACAGTAACATGAGTATACTCTCACAGTAACATGTATATACTCTCACAGTAACATGTGTATACTCTCACAGTAACATGTGTATACTCTCACAGTAACATGTGTATACTCTCACAGTAACATGAGTATACTCTCACAGTAACATGTATATACTGTCACAGTAACATGTGTATACTCTCACAGTAACATGTGTATACTCTCACAGTAACATGTATATACTCTCACAGTAACCAGTATAAGAAGTTCCCCCAGATGACGTCGTACCACCGCATGCTGCTGCACCGCGTGGCGGCTTACTTTGGCATGGATCACAACGTAGACCAGACCGGCAAGGCCGTCATCATCAACAAGACAGGAAACACACGCATGTGAGTGGAGGGGGAGGTGGTGGGGGGGGGGGGTTCTGCATATCTTCTCTAGACTGTTTTCCCGTGGTCAGTAGCTATTGTATCTGCTCTAAACCAGCATCATTCTGCGTTTCCACTCCTCCTTCTCCTCCTCCACCACCTCATACTTCTCCTTGTTCTCCTGCTTGTCCTCCTGCTCCTCCTCGTCCTCCTGCTCCTCCTCCTGTTCCTCATCTTGCAGCCCAGAACAGAGGTTTTCAGAGCACATCAAGGATGAGAGGAACATGGATTTCCAGAAGAAGTTCATCCTGAAGAGGGACGACGCCAGCATGGACAAGGACGATAATCAGGTACCCAGACCCCCCCCCAGGTACCCAGACTCCCCCAGGAACTGGAAGGAAATGTTGCCATAAAGTATTCAGTTACTCAGCCAGCCAGTTAATCAGCTAGGAAAATTCAGTCAGTTGATTAGTCAGACTGCTAGCCAATCAGTCAACTAGTTGGTAAATCAGTCAGTCTGTCAGTTAGTCAATCAGCGTGCCAGCCAGTCAAATAATCAGTAAGTAACAGTTCGGCTTGACTGAAGAATAAGAGTGATAGGCTGTCAGAAGTCAGTCGATCAACCAGTCAGTTCAGCTAGTAAATTACTCTGTCAACTGGTAAATTAGCCACAGAGTCACTCAATACCCGCTTCTATCCAATGAGATTGTGAGTCGCTCCTCTCCTCGTCCAATGGCAGATCCGCGTGCCTTTGCAGGACGGAAGGCGCAGCAAGTCCATCGAGGAGCGTGAGGAAGAGTACCAGAGGGTACGAGACCGCATCTTCGCCAGGGAGGTAGGTTGTCACGACAACATAGTAGTCCACGTAATACCTCTACCCACCAGCTCAGTAAACGCTGGCCTCTTCGGTGTATTATTTGTAACTTAAGCTTAAGGACCTGAGGTGCATTTGGTTTGGCGAGCTCTGCAGGGCTGGGTGGAGCCATTCATAATGTACAGCTGTGTTTTCCTTTGCAGTCCTCTCAGAATGGATACATCAACGACAACAGGTGAGCACATGCCTGGCTGCCTGGCCCTGCTGCTAACACCTGTGTGTTCCCAGAAGGAAGAATAATATTAATAAATGTTTTAATTTAGCATTTTTATCCAGAGCGACAAAGGTCTATCAGGTTACAGGTACAGAGAGTAGGCGTTCCCTACCAGCCAATCAGAGTGTAGATGACAAGGAAAATGTCATGTAACCTATTATTGTACCCCCCCTGTCCCCCCCCACCCCAAACATGCTATTTGCCACTTCCTCCCTGTTCTACCTGAAATAAAGTAATTTCTTAATTCCTGTCAAGGGAGACAGGAATAAGTGTGTGTGTTGTTCTGTTGTTCAGCTTAGAGACGGGGTGTCTGCTGGGGCGGAGCCAGGGCTAGTGTGGCGGGGTGGAGGTTGGGGGGGTAGGGACAGAGGGGTGGGGTTTAAGGTCTGGTTAGGGTAGAGGCTGGGGATAGGGAGGGGTGGTGGTTGGGGTCTGGGCAGGGTGGAGGCTGGGGGTAGGGAGGGGTGGTGGTTGGGGTATGGGCAGGGTGGAGGCTGGGGGTAGGGAGGGGTGGTGGTTGAGGTCTAGGCAGGGTGGAGGCTGGGGGTAGGGAGGGGTGGTGGTTGGGGTCTGGGCAGGGTGGAGGCTGGGGGTAGGGAGGGGTGGTGGTTGAGGTCTGGGCAGGGTGGAGGCTGGGAGTAGGGAGGGGTGGTGGTTGGGGTCTTGGCAGGGTGGAGGCTGGGGGTAGGGAGGAGTGGTGGTTGGGGTCTGGGCAGGGTGGAGGCTGGGGGGTAGGGAGGGGTGGTGGTTGGGGTCTGGGCAGGGTGGAGGCTGGGGGTAGGGAGGGGTGGGTGGGTGATAGAAGGGAGGGGTTGAACTCAGATCATTAGGCTGAACTGCTGAGAGGGATGGAAAGAGAACACGACCCTTTACATCTGTCAGGGTTAGCTTCATCTGCCGAGGACTCAACACCCCCCCCCCTCCTCCTCCTCTTCAGTCTCCCCCCATACTCACCCTCAGGCCTCCACACTCACCCCACCCTTCTCCTCTCAATCCCACCTACCTCCCCTCTCGATCGCCCCCCCCCCCCCCCCCCCCCAGTCCCCACTTCTCCTTCTCCAGTCTGATCCAGTAACCCCCACACTTTTCTCCCAATGTCCCCCAGCAGACTGTCCACTGAAGGCTACACCTGTAGCTCTCAAAAGAGGAGGCAGATGTTTAGGTACTGGCCTGGCTGTCGTGTGTCATGGTGCTGGTGGTGGTGTTTGCTGGTGGTGGTATGGCTTGGTGTGGGCTGTTGGCTAAACACCTGGGAATATGCATGGCTGGCTTGTGGTTCCTCAGGACTGAATGACTGGGCTGGGCGGGTGGACTGGGGGGGGGGGGGCTGGGCTGGGCGGGTCGGCTGCCTTGTGCTACCTGGCTGGATGTTGACGGATGACTCACTCCCTGGCCTGCAGGCTGGTTGAATTGTGTGACTGAGTGACTCATCTGGATGAGTCACCTGTTGGTTTGTGGTTTCTGGGAACTGACGGTAGCTAGTGTACTTGTTATGACTGTTAGACTGACTGATGTGAGATGACTTGACTGACTGTTTAACTGACTGACTGATTGTTTGACTGAGTGACAGGGATCTTTAATTTGAGTGTTCGGACTACATATGCACTGCCCTCCCACCTCACCCCTCAATCACCCCTCCCTGCCCCCCCACCTCACCCCTCCATCATCCCTCCTTGCCCCCCTACTCGCCTCTCTATCACCCCTCCAAATATTTAATATGTCTAAGTCTAGTATGATCTGGCCTGCTTTTGTATGGCCTGGTCTAGTCTAGTATGGTCTGGCCTGATAAAAAATGGTCTGGTCTTGCATGGTCTAGTATGGCCTGGCCTGGTCTAATATGGCCTGGCCTGGCCTGATCTAGTATGGCCTGGCCTAATATGGTCTGGCCTGGCCTGGTACAGCAGATCAGTCCCCATAGTAACACAGCATATCAAGGATCAGTGGCGCATAGCTCTACTGTATTTCTGAGGTCAGACTATGGTTCGCTGGTTCAAATCCCGCCTGTGTCACTTTAGATAAAAGCCTAAATGAATACATTCTAAGGAACAGTCTGTGTTTACTAGGCACAGTGTAACTAAACAACTGCAGAGCAACATCTTCCAGCTATCCTCTTAGTGAAGCGAATAGATAAAAACAGGCTGTGGGGAGAGGAGGAGGAGGGGAGGGGAGGAAGAGGAGGGGTATGAGAGGAGGAGGGGTATAAGAGGTGGTGGGGATGAGGTGGAGAGGATGAGAGCCTGGATCCATCCTATCCTCTAGTCTATGTCTGCAGAGCAAGAGGGAGAAGGGGGAAGAACACAAAAGAAAGAGGGGGGGGGAGAGAGAGAGAAGAGAGGGAGAACATGGTAGGGGAGAAGGGGGGATGTGGTAGGAAGTGAGAAATTAAAGTAGAGATAATGAGAAGGAGAATAAGGGAGAAAGCGAAGAGAGAACGTGTTGTGCAGGGAGGTCTTAAAATAGCCCCCCATTAATTATCGCTTCTCTGAAATATTCATGAAGTGCTGCCACCTTCCAACACTGTTCGCCAGCCAACAGGGCTGACTGCCTCATCTCTCCATCTGGGAAAATCTTTCTCCACAATGCTGTTATCTCCTCCCTCCGCTTCAGCACAGATCCCCTTTCAGAGCTCGCAGCGCCGATGCAATGTTTATTTACCATGAACCGCTACAGTATCATTTATCCCGCCCCACTTTCATAATGAATGAACCGAAAATATTTGCAGAACTTCTCGTAACAACATTAAAAGATAGCTAACGTTTTGGCGCTGTTTGTTTCAGCGTCAAATGTTGACGTTAGTACTCGTCTAGTTTTTGTCCAGCGGATGTATTTTATCCGACTGCACTTTCTGTCAAACTGTTTCAGGCCAGGATTCTACAGCCAGTTAGCTAACCTGAGCTGATTATCGAACAGTAACTTTTACGACGTAATGTGAAGACATTTAGCTCATCTTATCATTGTAGTCTCGATATTGTCTTGTCAATTTCGGCCCAGTTATCCTAGACATGGAAGTCGCCTAGTCCTAAAGTAAGAGAAAGATTCAGTTCAGATATAGTGTATAAACGTTTTTAGGTTTGACTACAGGGTTAGGGCTAGTTTAGTATTCTGTACCTGCCAGGTGCTGTATTGAAGCTGAATGATCTTCAGTGTGTTCATATAGTAACTTGTGTAGAGTAACCAGTACACTTTAAGGCTGCAGTGTGTGCTTGTCCTGCAGTGACTGGGTAGTATTTCTGTTCTGTGTGTGTGTGCTAGATCTGCATGTTGGTGTCCTGCATGTGGTGGTCAGTCTGTGGAGGTTATGGCCGTGCTGTATGTGTGCAATGTTTACTGTCTGCTCAGATCCCTGCCCCTCCCCGCTCCCCCCACCCTTCACTTCCCCCCTCCTCGCCCCTCCCTACCTCCCCTCCCCAACCCTCCATCACCCCTCCTCACCTCTTCTCACCGATCCCCAACCCTCCTCCCTGCTCTCTCCTGTGTCCCGTGCATGGGATCTACCTGCACGGGTATTTCCCTGTGTGTGTGTGTATGTGGGTGTGTGTGTGTGTGTGTGTATATGTGTGTGTGTATGTGGGGCGTTAGGTGTTGTGGTTATGTTGCTTGATATAGATGCCAGACCACATCTGCATCTTTATGTACAGTCTTCCTCCCCCTATCCTGCTCTCCTCTCCCTCCCCCCCTCCTCCTCCAGGCCTGTCAGTTCCTGAAGTCTCCTCCACTTGTTGCTGGTCACTCCTGTCCCTGTTCTGCCCCCCCCTCCTAACTCCGTCTCCATGCTGTCTTCTTTACCTTGTCAATCCAAACTGCCCCTCCCTCTCTCAAAACCCCTCACCCTCTCTATATCCTCTCTCCTAACCCCTCCCCCTCTACTTCCTCTCTCCTAACTGCTCACCCTCTCTACATCCTAACCCCTCCCCCTCTCTAAATCCTCTCTCCTAACCCCTCCCCTTTCTACATCCTCTCTCCTAACCCCTCCTCCTCACTCCCTCTCTCCTAACCCCTCTCTAAATCCTCTCCTCTAACCCCTCCCACCTCTCTACGTCCGTCCGTCCCCCCACCCCCCCCTGCTCCAGGGGTAACCGTGAGAGCTCCAGCCGGGCGTCGAGCAGTCGTCAGAGCAGCGTGGACAGTGATGTGAAGAGCCTGGACCCTCGGCCCTGGAGCAGCACAGACTCTGACAGCTCCAGCCGCACCCTGCGGCCCCCCGTCACCAAGGCGTCCAGCTTCTCCGGCATCTCCATCCTCACCCGGGGAGACAGCCTGGGGAGCAGGGGGGGAGGAGGGCGCTCTGGTAAGGGGGGAAGGGAGGAGGGCTCTTTGGTAAGGAGGGAGGAGAGGGGGGAGGAGGTTGGCACTCTGGGTTAGGGGGGGCAGGGGGGAGGAGAGAGCAGAGGGAGAGGTAGGCGCTCTGGTAAGAACGGGGGATGGGGGTTATGATGGAGGGAGATGAGGACAGAATGACACTATTAAAATGCCTAAGTGAACTTAATCATAACTATCAACAGTGATTGTGGTGCCCACCTGTTACCTGTAGAGCCATCAGGGCTGCCGTACAGTACAGCAGTCTACCATCTAGTGGCCACAGTTGGGAACTGCATACTTGTTGAAATCGCCCTACAACTGAACTTATTCAATATAGTTCAAATGTAACAAATGTAAATAAGATGGCCTATTGTGATATTAACCCTGTGCAGTGTAGCGTGGTGTAATGTGGTGTGTGTTTGTGAGGTGTGTGTTTGTGTGGTGTGTGTTTGTGTGGTGTGTGTTTGTGAGCATCCTGTCTAAACTGTCTCTGTCCTCCAGGTGCGACCCAGGCCAGTCCAGACCAGTGTCCTCAGGCCCCGCCCCCCCAGCAGGGTCGCAGCCTGCTGCCCTGCCCCCCCCAGGCCCCCCAGGCTCACCAGCCTCCCCAGCCCCACCAGCCCCAGACTGCCCTGCTTCCCACACCCCAGCAGCACCCCATGGGAAATCACATGATGGCTCAGGTGAGACTGGCTGGCAGTAAGACTGACTGGCTGGCTAGATGACTGGCTGCCTAGCTATGAGACTGTCTGCCTGCCTGGCTGGCTGGATGACTGGCTGGTTATTCTGTTAAGTGTTTTTTTTAACCCTCACGTCGTTTAGTTTAGAATTCTCTGAACTAAACTGTTCTGCCCTGTTTGTGTTGATTTCAACACCTGTCCTTTGTGTTCTAATACTCTGCTTCCCTCCCTCCTCTCCCCTCCCTCCCTCCCTCCAGCCTGTGGTGTCTCTCCAGTCCACCCAGCCTGTCTCCTACCCCAGCCCCTCCTGCCCTCAGGTCCTACTGCCGGTCTCTCCTTCCCAGCAGTACTCCATGGTACTACTGTCTCACTCTCTGTCTGTGTCTGTGTGTCTCTCTCTCACTGTCTGTCTCTCTCACTGTCTCTTTCTCTGTCTGTATGTCTGCCTGCCTGCCTGTCTGTTTATCTGTCTGTCTCTCTGTCTGTCTCTCTATCTGTCTGTCTCTCTCCCTGTCTCTCCCTGTCTGTTTATCTGCGTCTCTCTTGCTCTGTCATGCATTACCTGACAGTAAAGGAATGGACTGGTAACTGTTTACTCAAGAAAGAAAGTCATTCTGTGGCTGTCCAAATGTACGTATCCACCTTAACTGTGCCTCCTCTTCTCTCCCTCTCTCCCCCTCTCTCCCTCCTCTACGCCCTCTCTGGTACTCTCTCTTCCCCTCTCTCCCTCTCCTCTCTCTTCCTCTCTCCCTCCCCTCCCCCAGGGTGAGGACCTGGCCCCTCCCTTCACCCAGATGACCCTCAGTCGCCAGGGCTCCAGTGAGAACCAGGAGCCGGCCCCCATGTACCAGGGCGCCCCCAGCGTGTTGTCCCAGCACCCTCCTCCCCAGACAGGCTACATCATGACCCCAGGGGGCCAGCCCCTGGCCCCGCCCTCTGGGTACCAGCCTGCCTCGGGGCACCCTCCCCCACCTCCCCCGCCCCCCTCACAGCCTGTTATGCAAGCCCCGCCCCCCACCCAGGGATACATGCAGGCTCCACCCCCTCAGCAGGTATGGACTCTCACACATGATGATGATGATGATGATGAGGATGATGATGATGATGACTCCCTCTGGCTAACCCTCCTCTCTTCCCTTCCCCACCTCCTCGTCTCTCCTTCACCTCCTCCTCCCCTCCACCCCCCCCCCCTCCTCTCCTCCAGATCCAAGTATCTTATTACCCTCCAGGGCAGTACCCCAACACAAGCCAACAATACCCCAACACAGGCCAACAGTACCCCAACACAGGCCAACAGTACCAGTCGTCAGGGCAACAGTACCAGTCGTCGGGGCAACAGTACCAGTCGTCGGGGCAACAGTACCAATCGTCGGGGCAACAGTACCAGTCGTCGGGGCAACAGTACCGGCCGGTGACACACCAAGTGACCTACCCTGCCCAGCGCTCCCAGTCCATGACCCAGGCCAGCCCTCAGTCAGGTCTGTGAGGAAGCAGAAGATGATGATGATGAAGAGTATATTCACTTAGCAGAGCCTCTCTCCATACACACATAGAGAGCAGCTCACCAGCTCAGTAAACACACCTAGAACACCAAACTTGGTCAGAAACCGGTTCATTCCGGAAGCTTCACCTTTTCCCCAGAGTCCTCTGACCTCAGCTGATTTAAAATAGCCCTTCTGTGTGTCCTCCTGAACTGGCAACACCCCTGCCACCTCACCTCTGGCCTTGATCTGAGGCAGAGAGCAGAGCACCAGCACATCTAGAACCTTCTCTCTGGCTCCTCCTGTACCTGGCTGTACTGTCACGCTCTCTTACAACATAACAGAACGTCAAACTGTACGGCACGTTCTCTGTCTGTCCTGGAATGTGCTCTGCTGAGAGCTGCTGGGACTGTTTGTTTTGGACCACTGTTAGCGTGACGGTTTTAACTGTCAACAAGTATGTGTCCGGGTGTGTGTGTGGGTGTGTGCGGGTGTGTGTTTGTGCGCGTGCACACGGCAGAATGTGTGTGGAAGGTTTCCCGCTATCCCACTCTGACCTGAACTCGCTGCCCTGATGATCTGACATGGAAGACAACATGAACACCAGCTGGGACGGGAGAGACATTTAAGAGGGAGGGGGGAGAGAGGGAGGGGGAAGAGAGGGATGAGGGTGTAAAACGGTTTCTCATGGTGACGATAGCTGAAAATATCCCCCCCCCCCCCCCCAGGGCTCCAGGCCATGCTGCCCCCCCAGCAGCCAGGATACCAGGGCATCCTGGGGGTGCAGCAGCCCCAGAACCCCCCTCTGCTCAGCTCCCAGAGGCCCGGGATGGGAGCACAGATGCAGGGTGTGATGGTGCAGTACCCCCCCCTGCCCTCCTATCAGGTACGGCTTCCTGCTGAGCCCAGACGCACACACACACACTCACAGACTCACTCAGATGTATTCTCATCCTCCTTCCCCCACTTGTCCCCCCCGTCCCCCAGGTGCCCAGTGAGCCCCAGCAGGTGGTGCAGCAGCAGTTCCAGCCCCCAGTCATGGTGCCCGTCAGCCAGGCCGTACAGGGGCCCATCCCAGGGGGGGCCATGCCCGGGGGGGCCATGCCTGGGGGGGCCATGCCTGTCTACTACAGCGTCATCCCTCCCTCCCAGCAGAGCAACACAAGGTGTGCGCGCACACACATTCCTTTAACACATACTCAGTTATGATGTCGCACCCACAAACACACATGCAAATACTCACACACATTCATGCTCAAGCACTTGCTCAACACTAACTGAACTGGGGTTTGTTGACTGTGTGTGAATGTGTGTGTGTGTGTGTGTTTCCAGTCCCTCAGTGGGGTACCTGCAGTCCCCCAGTTCTGACCAGTACCAGATGACCCCGTCCCCCTCCCCCTGCAACCCTCAGCAGATGCAGCAGCAATACTCAGGTGAGGGGGGGAGGAGGGGAGAGGGGAGGAGAGGGGAGGGGGGGGGGGGACTGGTCTGAAGTGCTGGATGATCAGAGTATATTTTAGTCTAATATTGAATTATAAGCTTTGTGTGTTTGGGTGTCTGTCCGTGTGTGTATGTGTATCTCTGTGTGTGTCTCTATGTGTGTCTCTGTGTGTGTCTCTGTGTGTGTGTCTCTGTGTGTGTCCGTGTGTGTGTTCTCTCCTCAGGCGTGCCGGCCCCGGGGCCCGGTGTGATGGTGATGCAGCTCAGTGTTCCTAACGGGCCGCCCCCCTCCCAGAACCCCCCCCTGGTGCAGTGGAACCCCTGCAAGTACTACAGTCTGGAGCAGAGAGCCAGCAAGCCTGGGGAACAGCAGGTACCTGACCTCTGACCTCTCACCAGGACTTCTCACGCTCACCCAACTGAACCAGTCACCTGATGGGAAACATGTTTTGAAATGATGCGTGACAGAACATTCTGCTGTGTCCTCATCCTCTCTCCCCCTGTCTCCCTCCCTCCTCTCTCCAGGCCAGTCCCCAGATGAACAGCCCCCTGGCCTCCCCTACCCAATCTCCCACCCCCTCCCCCTCCAGCAGTGTCCCAGGCCTAGGGCCCCTCCCCCTCATCTCCCAGTTCCCCCGCCCTGGGGGCCCCGCACAAGGTACACACACACACACACATACACACACACACAGAGTCAGGTGGCTGAGCGGTTAGGGAATCTGGCTAGTAATCATCAGAAGGTTTCCTGTCTTCCTCACCTGATGTGAACTGCTGATCAGGAAGACTAACAACTGTCCTGACCTTTCACACACATACACACATACACACTCACTCACATCAGTGTAAACACACACACCACCACTACCTTGGCCTACCCCACTGTACTTTACCTTTCACCTACTTTTAGTCACAAACACAAACCACCTCAACTCAAATTTTTTTTATGTCTCTTATCTTTTCAAATACACAAATACAACATCTCACACACACACACACACAGACACACACAGACACACACACACACACGTACACACTCATACACACACGCAGGCAGAGTCTTTGACCCAGATGTGATGATGCTCTTTCACACCATTCTCTTCTGTCAGCATCAACCACCATCACTGCAGAGCACACACACCTTACTGTGTGTGTGTGTGTGTGTGTGTGTGTGTGCATGTGCGTGTTGCCTGTGCGTGCGTGTGTGTAGGTGATGGTCGTTACTCTCTGCTCGGTCAGCCCCTCCAGTACAGCCTGTGCCCTCCTCCTCTGATGCTCAACCAGTCAACATACAGCTCCCACCAGGTCTGTAACACACACACACACCACACACACAATACACACACACACACCATACATACACACACACAAACACCACACCACAGAGTTAGGGCTGTGGTGGTCAGTTAAAAGTCATTCACAATTCTCAACACAAAGAAATACAAAACTCAACACATGAAATGTTTGGTTTATTTCACGGTAGTTTTGATGTCAGTGTAAATTCCAAACGTCAAAGATGGTCTGCTCCTTCTAACTATTGATGTATGTATGTGTATGTGTGTGTGTGTGTGTGTGTGTGTGTGTTTGTGTGTGTGTGTGTGTCTGTCTGTCTGTCTGTCTGTCTGTGTGTGTGTGTGTGTTTCTTTGTGTGTGTGTGTGCGCGCGCTGCAGAGCCAGGCAGTGATGAAGCATGGTGCTCGGGGAAAAAGGCAGACCCTCAAATCGGCCTCCACAGATCTGGGGACCACCGACGTTGGTAAGAGGGGCTTGCACACATACACACACACACACACCTCAACTACACACACACACACTGTATACCACAGAACTCACAACACACACAACTACACAGGGAAAGGTATATAATTAATGTTCACAGTAGGGTAACAAGGTTTGTTTTGTGTGTGTGTGTGCACGTGTGTGTATGCGTGTGTGTGTTTGCGTGCTCACAGTAGTGAGCCGGGTGCTGGAGGTCACAGACCTGCCTGAAGGCATCTCTCGTCCAGAAGCTGAGAAGCTCTTTCAGCAGCTGTCCCTCTGCGGGGCCCAGATCCAGTGGCTAAGAGACCCCCAGGGGGGCCGTGGGGCCGGGGGGGGCCGGGGGGACGGGGCCGACCCTGCCCACCTGTACACGGTGGTGGCTGTGTTTCCCAGCACCATGGCCGCCCAGAGTGCTTCCTTCAAACTCAACAACAGCGGCGGCGGCCTGTTCAAACTGAGGGCCGCCAAGCAGAACTATGACCTGCGGGTCCTGGAGAGGGCCAGCTCTCAGTGAGGAGGGAGGGGGGGGGGAGGGGGTGGAGCAGGAGGAGCAGCAGGAGGAGGAGGAGGAGGGGGGGAGCCGTGGCGTTGGGATGTTGGGTTGATAATCTGCCGCTCTTTTGTGTGTTTCTGTTTCTTTTGTATTCGTACTTTCAGAGCACAAGACACGGACGCACGTGTTTCACTGTTGCTAACGCACACACACACACGTACAGTTCCAAACACACACAGATACAGGCATACACACACATGCATAGTCCCATACTCAATTAAACACACACACAGCCTGGCGACAGGGTCCTGTAGCACATACCTGACCACACTGGACAGTCCAGCATCCTCCCCTCCTCCCTGGCCATGCTTTCTACTCCTCGTCCATCCTCTCCTCATCTCACTTATTTATAACCTTTCATACGCTCATTCTCTCTCTCTCTCCCCCTTACTTTCCCTGTCTCTCCCTTACTCTTTGTTCCTCTCTCCCTCTTTCCCTCCCCTCTCGCTCCCTCCGTCCCTCTCTCTTTTTCTCTTTCTTACACTCTCCCTCTCCCCCCCTTCTCTTCCTTACACTCTCTCTCGCTCCCTCCCTCCCTCTCTCCCCCCCCTCTTTCCCTCACACTCACTCTCCTGCTCTCTTTCTCTCCCTCCCTCTTTCTCTCCCTCCCCCCCTCTCTCCCGCTCTCTTTCTCTCTCTCCTCTCTCCCTCTCCCCCCTCTCTCCCCTCTCTGCCATGTCTCCTGCTGTTCCTGGGGTGACCCTCCTCCTGGGGTGACCCTCCTCCTGGGGTGACCCTCCTCCTGGCGTCTGTTGCTTGTCTGCTGTTGTGGGTTGCTGTTTCTCTCAGTTTCTCTCTGAAGAGTAATGTTCTTTTTTCGGTTCGATATATTTATATAAGTGATGTAAGGAATAAAAGAAATCTATATATTCAGTGATTTTTTCAGTGGATAAGTTTAGGCCCCATGACCCTCTGATCCTTCCACTCTCCCTCCCCCCTTTACCCCACCCTCCCTAGTTCCTCCCTCCCCCATCCTCCCCCCTCCTCCCCCTCCCTCTCCTAGTTGTGATTTTGTTGACAGCTGTGCACAATGTATCAGAAGATGTAGTTAAGAGAGCACTATGATTGCATATGTCTACTGTACATTTTATTTAATCTGTTATTTTTTTGTTTGTTTTTAAAAATATAAAAGTGGAAAAAAAAACTTATGTTTTGGTACTGTGATTATTACAGACGTGTTGTAATCTTGGTGAGTGTTGTATGACCTGAGTGAGTGTGTGTTGTGACCTAAGTTTGTGTGTGTGTGTTTTGTGACCTAAGTTTGTGTATGTGTGTGTGTGCGTGTGTGTGGTGCTAGGTCAGGGGTCGGTAACCCGCGGCTCTTTAACCCTTCTGCAGTGGCTCCCTTAAACGGAAAACCTCAATATTGGAGGTGGATGTGATACTGTGATAATAACATTTGTTTCAATGTTTTAATATGTTGTCAACCAGACAACACGCCCCTCCTGCAAAGTCTATTGCTGTCTTTCTCCATTGCGTTCGACGGGTAGCAAACCATAGATAAAGGTTTCAGATGAAAATAGATAATCTGTGCGGACAGACGCATTTACTTTCACTGCGACACTATGCTTGATATGTGACGAGAAATGATAAAACAACATGAAATAATGTTAAAATCAATTTCCGGAACAAAAGCAGCTTTTGCTGCAAAGTAAAAGGCTGGACATGAATGAAAAAGAGCGTCTTTGGAACTTAAACGGAGCAAATCATTTCACGCATTTCACGCTGTACTAACTACTGCTGCTAGTTTAGTGCCAGTTAGTTTGTTGTTGCCTTATATAGGTGTATACAGGTATAACCAAAAAAAATGTAATTGGTTTTCTTTTTGTAGTTATCTAATTAAATAAATGCAACAAATTCTAATTAGTAAATATTTTAATATATATATATTATGCATGTCAAATATTTTAATGGTCAAATGGCTTTGCGGCTCCAGATAAATGTTCGTTTGGGAGAGTGGCTAAAATGCCTCTTTCGATAGAGAAGGTTGCCCCCCTGTGCTAGGTGATCGGAGGATCAGAAGAGTTATGTGATCATGATAGGAATGTGTTAACATGGTAACATGGTCACCAGCCTACAGAGAAACTGTGTCGCCCAGGAAGAATGAGACACCCAGTGTGTGTGTGTGTGTGCGTGTGCGTGTGCGTGGTGTTAGTGTGAGAGTGTGTATGTGTGAGTGTATGTGTGTGTGTGTGTGTGTGTGTGTGTGTGTGTGTGTGTGTGTGTGTGTGTGCATGTATGGCGTTAGTGTGTGTGAGTGCATGTGTGGTCGTACCCAGGAAACAGGGAGCGCATGTTGTCATCTCTTCTGTCAACCAGAGACAGGGCCTCAGCTGTCTCCAACAGTCACACAGAGGTACACACACACACACACACACACACACACACACACACACACACTCTGTCCAACACACACCTTGTCACTCACATGGACTCAAACACACGCACCCTCACATACACACACCTTGCATACAACTTACAATGTAACTCGTTTCACATACATTCAAACTCAGACTAATACTAAACCCCTCACCTGCCTGCACACACTTACACACACTCATGCACACCCTGACATAAACACACACACACACACACACACACACTGGGCTGTGTAGCTGAGTGAATCTCCCACCTGTTGGTTCCCATTAGGAGGGTTGTCTCTCCTGACCTCCCCACACACAGTGCGTTTCACTGGACCGCCAGGCGTGTGCGTCTGCACGTGTACTTGAGCGCGCGCGCGTGTGTGGGATGTTCTGTTTCTGTGTTCCAGATCGACAGGACTAGGACCCTGGCAGGAACCTCGCTCACGTAAGTTCCTCATTTAACACGTTCCTCTCGTAGCAGATGACCTGGGATCAGAGGAACATGGTTATCAGGTCCTAGGTGTGTTCCTCTAGTGTCCTGCTAGCTTCCTGGATAGTCTGTTATAGGAGCTGTTCTGGCTCACGTGGAAGCAATGTACCGTGTTTTGTTATTGCTTCCCTACTGTGTGATACTGTAGGTCATAGAGGTGATACTGGAGGTTGAAATGTAACTGGAACATTATGCTGTGTGATATTGTCGTGTGGTCGTAGTTGCTGCACCGTTCCTGATGAACCCAGATGGATCCTGGACTCTGAAGACTTCAGAACTCCTGTAGAAATTCAGATTCTCAGTCTTAGCTTGTATTTAAGACATATCCATCCATGTTTAGTTTTTTTTCGTCTGTATTGATCAGATGGAGATGTGTGTTTAAGATGAGTTCCTCTGTGGAGGTTAGTAACAGCCCCCCCCCAGCCCTGCTTACTTGGACCCAGAATAGGGCTGCCTTTCTCCAGGAACAGGAAACACAATGTCCCCTGGATTCAGATTCACAATAGGAGTTCTCAGTGGGGATTGGTTGAGATTGGTTAAAATAGAAGCAATCTATTTTCTTTCAAAGTTTGCTACCTTGAAGGGTGTGATATCGATGTTATTTCTGCTGTTGATTTTGAACCTTTTCATCCTGTCAGTCAGCCACCAGATTCATATGATACGTTTCTGTTAAAATTTGAGATTTGGCTTTTTAAAACCTTTTTAAAACAGGGCACATTTACAACTTTTAATGGTATAGTTTTTTTACTTAAATATTCGTTCAACCTTTTTGTCTGAAATATCTTTTTCTCTATATATATTTTTTTATGTTTGCCATCTGCCTTACTCTATTGTTGCTTTGTGGATGTTTGTTGTGCATGATAGTCAGTAAAAGAAAAAATGTGGGCAATGACGAAACACTACTGATTTGGATAAAAGCATCTGCTAAATGAATAACTGTGATCATGGCACCAAATACAGATTCAAACTAAAGTTACAAACCTGGTTAGAAAGTAGAGATATGTGTGTAAAAAATATAAGTATTGAAAGTAAAGACAGTATACTAGAAAACTGTATTGAAGTAACTTACCATCTCTGTTTAAATGGCAGAAGTTCTGCTGAACATCTTCAAGGTGTGACATCAGTTGCAGCTGTTTCCCTGGATCTCCAGAACCCTCTGGTGGTGAAATACACACACAGCACCTAAAGGTCACCTAAAAGTCACCTAAAGGTCACCTAAAGGTCACCTAAAGGTCACTTCAGGCACCATGGCTCAGTATGACCAGTAAGTGGGAACACAGATTCTTTTTTCAGACAAGACCTTCATCTGACCCCTAACCCTCTACACCTCCTCCTCTTCTTTTCCCTCCCCCTTCTTCTCCTCCTTCTCCCTCTCCTGCCTCCCCTTCTCCTCCACCTCTTCTTCCTTCTCCCTCCCTCTTCTCCTCCTCTTCCTCAGATTGGATGATAAGGATTCTCTGGATATCCATGACAACCCTCCAGCTCCTGATAATGTTGTGAAAGAAGAGGACAATACGGTATACTGGAACACACACACAACATGAGAGTGAAAGTTTATTAAGAGCGATAATGAGAGTGACAGTGTGTGCAGACCAGGGCTGTAGAATGCTGCTAGAGGACGTCTCGGGAAACAGGCGAACTACTGGAGGCTGAAGTGTGACAGTTTTTACAGAGGCGACACTGGGAGCTTATCCTGGTTATATGGGGCAATGAGTGTGTATGTGACTGTGTGTGTGTGACTTTTTTTTGTGTGTGTTTGTGTGACTGTGTGTGTGTGTGTATGATGATGTATGTGCTTAACAGTGCTTATTTATGGACAATGTCAAAGTCTTTTATAGACACAGTTGGGACATCAGTCAGTCCCTGTGTGAGGTTATTTTAAAAGCTCTGCATTCCTCCGTGTGTGTGTGCGTGTGTGTGTGCGTGCATGTGTGTGTTTATGGAGTTATGTGAGTGAGCATGCTTACACACTGACATTTGATACGTGTTGGGGGTTTCCATGTTTCACTCTCATTCACCCTCCATCTCTCCTCACTCCATCTCTACATTCTCCATCTCTCCTCCCTCCTTCTCTCCTACCTCCCAGGTGTACTTCATCTATGATGAGGAGGTAGAGGAGGAGGAGGAGGAGCCCCCGCCCCCTGAACCCGTCCGACCGGTCAACGACAAACCCCACAAGTTCAAGGACCACTACTGCAAGAAGCCCAAGTTCTGTGATGTGTGCGCTCGTATGATCGTCTGTGAGTTCCTCCTGAGCTCCTGTTGCAGGTGTCAGGGCGTGGCCTGTAAGGGCGTGGCCCATGAGTCACACTTGCATGACATAAGGTTGACATAGCAGTGTGGAGATCTTGATCAAGTACAACAGAACTGGATCTGACTTTGTGTGTGTGTGTGTTCTATCTGTGTTACAGTGAATAACAAGTTTGCTCTGAGGTGTAAAGACTGTAAGACCAACATCCACCATGAGTGCCAATCCTACGTGGAGTTCCAGAGATGTTTTGGAAAGATTGTGAGGTTCTTCCTGTCGCTTTTCAGCATCCATCATTTGTCCTCTCTTCTACTTCTGTGTTACTCAGAGAAACTTTTTAACAGTTACTGTGTCCTGTCTCCTACTCTCCCCTCCTCCTCCTTCCCCATTGTACTCTCCTTCACTCTCCTCCTCCCCTCTCCTCCCCTCCTCTCCCCCCCCCCCTCTTCTCTAGCCTCCAGGGTTTAGACGAGCCTACAGCTCTCCTCTCTACAGCAGTCAGCAGAACACCACTGTGTCTCCCCAGCAGGGCTGTGAGTCAACACCCCCTACCCTGCCCTCCCCTGCCCTCCCCTGCCCTACCCTGCCCTCCCCTCACCTGCCCTCCCCTCCCCTCCCCTGCCCTTCCCTGCCCTCCCCTGCCCTCCCCTGCCCTGCCCTACTCTGCCCTGCCCTCCCCTGCCCTCCCCTGCCCTGCCCTCCCCTCTCCTCCCCTGTCCTCCCCTGTCCTCCCCTGCCCTCCCCTACCCTACCTTGCCCTGCCCTCCCCTGATCCCTCTCTTCCAGTTCATTTCCCTCCTCCTTTCTCCATCGGTCTCTCACCTCTTTTTCTTCACTTTCCCAAGCTGACTTTGCAATGTGTGTTTGTGTGTGTGTGTCCAGCTCAGGCCAACAGGAGTGACCCTGTGTTTGAGACGTTGCGTGTGGGAGTCATCATGGCCAACAAGGAGCGCAAGAAGGGATCAGAGGACAAGAAGAACGTGAGTGATGAGGATGATGATGATGGTGATGACAAAGATGAGAATAATGGTGATTATGGTCATGACTTATCTTTATTCTTCCTCTCTCCTTGTCCAGATGCTGATGATGATGATGGAGGAGGAAGAGTCCCAGCCCAAGCAGGAGGAGGGAGGAGCAGAGGGAGGTAAGTCCCTGTCTCCACACCAGAGCCCTCAGTTCCCCAGTTCCTGAGTCCCTGAGTACCCTAGAGCTGGAACAGAGCTGTTCAATATGGCCGCTTGTGAACCTGGTGTTGTTCTGTCTGTCAGCAGCAGCAGAGGGGGACAAGAAGGGAGACAAGGCAGCAGCTGATGACAAGGTACCACCTGGTTACATCCTTACCTGGGTACACTGTTACCTGGTTACACTGTTACCTGGTTACAGTGTAACCTGGTTATAATGTTAACTGGGTATGCTGTAACCTGGTGACAATGCTGCCTGAATACATTGTCACCTGGTTAACCACTGTGTGCCTAGTTATATTGTTACCGGTTTACATTGTTACTTGTTTACTCGTTATCGTTTTCTGTATCCAGAGAACTGGACTAAATGTGTGTATGTATTTGTGTGTGTGTATATGTATGTGTGTGTATGTATGTATGTATGTGTGTGTGTGTTGCAGAGTAAGAAGCCCCAGCCAGGGAAGCTAGGTGTGTTCACCCAGTCTCACTACTACCTGGCGCTCTATCGCTTCAAAGCTGTGGAAAAGGATGACCTGGACCTGCAGTGAGACTCTATACTTACATACTGTCTAGACATACTATCTACCATCTAGACATACTATCTACCATCTAGACATACTATCTATCATCTAGACATATTATCTACCGTCTAGACATACTTATCTACCGTCTAGACATACTATCTACCGTCTAGACATATTCATCTACTGTCTAGACTTACTCATCTACTACTGATCTACACACAGACCCTTTCCAAAAAATTTGAATATCATGGAAAAGTTCATTCATTTCCATAATTCCTTTAAAAAAATTAACTTTTCATAGATTATATATTCAGGGCCCACAATTTAAACAATTTCAAGTATTTATTTGTTTATTTTTACATATTTTGGCCTTCCAACTCAAAAAAACCATGAAAACAGGAATTCAAAAAATTAGAATACTTTGAAGAAATCACCATTTACTTTTTTTACATTGAAATTAGGATCACATCAAATCAATCAAAATATGGTACTTTCTAAACGATATGTCAGTGTTTAATACTTGGGAATCCCTTTGCCTTAATCACTGCCTCGATGCGCCGTGGCATTGAGGCAATCAGCCTGTGGCACTGAGTGGGAGTTATGGAAGCCCAGATTTCCTTGATGCTTGCTGTCAGCTCTTCTTTGTTTTTGGGTCTGGTGCCCCTCATTTTCCTCTTGATAATACCCCATAGATTCTCAATGGGGTTTAGGTCTGGCGAGTTGGCTGGCCAGTCAAGCACTGTGATGGAATGGGCATTAAACCAGGATTTGGTGCTTCTGGCGGTATGGGCAGGGGCCAGGTCCTGCTGGAAGATGAAATCTGCATCTCCATACAGATCCTCAGCAGAAGAAATCATGAAGTCCTCTAAAACATTCTGGTAGACTGTTGCGGTGACCTTGGATTTAAGAGTTTACCAACACCTGCATTGGACATTGCACCCCAAATCATGACGGACTGTGGAAATTTCACACTTGACCTCAAGCAGCTTGGGTTCTGTTCCTCACCAGTCTTCCTCCAAACCCTTGGACCTTGATTCCCAAATGAAAGGCACACTTTACTTTCATCAGAAAAGAGGACCTTGGACCACTGGACAACAGTCCAGTCCTTCTTCTCTTTGACCTAGTTGAGACGCTTCCTACGTTGGCTCAGGCTCAGAAGTGGCTTGACCCAAGGAACCCGACAGTTAAAGCCCATCTCCCGGATGCGTCTGAATGTGGTGGTTTTTGAAACTGTGACTCCAGCCTCATTCCACTCTTTCGGAATCTGCCAGATTCTTGAATCTTCTCTGTTTGATAATCCGCTGAAGGCCACGGTCATCTCTCCTGCCACATTTTGCCCTTCCACTGGTCTTTCCATAGATATGCTTGGACACTTCACTCTGTGAACAGCCAGCCTCCTTAGCTATGAACTTTTGTGGCTTACCCATCTTATGGAGGGTATCAATGATGGTCTACTGGCCAGTTGTCAAGTCTGCAGTCTTCCCCATATTGAACCGAACTGAGACAATTGAACCGAACGGAAGCAATTTAATGACACCTGGGGAAACCTGTGCAGGTGCTTTGTGTTTAGAAGATGATTAGTGTATGTCAGTTTAAAACGTTCGTGCCCTGCAGAATTTGGGCAGATTTCTTCACAGTATTCAATTTTTTTTTAATTCCTGTTTTCATGGGTTTTATGAGCTGGAAGCCCAAATTATGTAAAAATGGACAAATGAGTACTTGAAATAGTTTACATTGTGGGCCCTGAATATATAATCTATGAAAGGTTAACTTTCTAAAAGTAATTATGGAAATGAATGAACTTTTCCATGATATTCAAATTTTGGAAATTGGAAAGGGTCTATATATGTACACTGTCCAGATATACCTATATACTATGAAAACATCAATACCCTGTCTATATGTACTGGACCTTAAGTCTCTCTCCACCTCTCTGTTATGGACAGTTAAGTCCACACAGTTATCACTGACTTTGGGTGTGTTTGTGTGTCCTGTGTGTTTGTCGTGTCCTGTGTGTGTGCTCTGTGTGTCGTGTCCTGTGTGTGTGCCCTGTGTGTGTGTCTTTTTGTCTATCCTGTGTGTGTGTTCAAGTGCTGGGGATCGGATTACAGTCATCGACGACTCCAACGAGGAGTGGTGGAGGGTGAGTGAGGAAGAGTCTCCAGCCGATCAGCAAGCCCCTCAACCCAGTCTTCTGGGAACCAATCAGATGCTGTCATGAGTTCCAGAGGGCTTGAATCCCTTTCCCATGGTACATGTTCCTGGTCTGTGTTCCAGGGGAAGATCGGGGAGAGGTCTGGCTTCCTGCCAGCAAACTACATCATCCGTGTGCGAGCAGGAGAGCGTGTCTACAAGGTCACACGCTCCTTCGTTGGAAACAGAGAGATGGGACAGATCACTCTGAAGAAGGACCAAGTCTGTTTACAGATCTGTCTGTTTGCATTAGTGTCAGAGTGTTGAGGCCAGAGTTGGGGTCAGTGTTGGGGTCAGTGTTGGGGTGAGTGTTGAGGTCAGTGTTGGGGTCAGTGTTGGAGTCAGTGTTAAGATCAGTGTTGGGGTCAGTGTTGAGGCCAGTGTTGGTTCAGCGAAGCAGTTTTAAGGGTCAGAACCGGCTGTGAAATAAGCAGTCTGGCTATAAGAATGGTCAGACAGCAAGTTATCTGGCTGTAGGACAAAACTGCTGGAGACTCGATGTTCCTAATGAAACATTTATGGGATTATGGACTTAGTCTGCTATGGTGCTCATACCTCTCCTTTTCCCTGTCTTTCTGTTCCTTCTCCCTCCCTCCCTCCCTCCCTCCCTCCCTCCCTCCCTCCCTCCCTCCCTCCCTCCCTCCCTCCCTCCCTCCCTCCCTCCCTCCCTCCCTCCCTCCCTCCCTCCCTCCCTCCCTCCCTCCCTCCCTCCCTCCCTCCCTCCCTCCCTCCCTCCCTCCCTCCCTCCCTCCCTCCATCTCTCTTTCCAGATCGTGGTGAAGAAGGGGGAGGAGGTAAACGGGTACCTGAAGGTGAGCACCGGACGCAAGCTGGGCTTCTTTCCCTCCAACCTGCTCCAAGAGATCTGAGGAGCCAACTGGTCACCTGGTCATCTGGTTCAGGAGGCCTGAGGTCACTTCCACATCCTAGGACTCTTGCAGGCAGACTAGCCTGAATACTGTAATAGGAACTCTAAACTTTGGACAATTGGAACCAAGAGAACTCCGAAACACCTATGGAATCTTGAAAACGTGCATGTGATAATTGTAGATATCAGAAAACACTAGAATGTTGGAACCTGGAACAGTAGAACCCTGGAACCCAGAACAGTAGATTCTGGATCACTAGAACTCTGGAACCACAGTATTAATACTATTATACTATAGTATTATACTATTAACCACTTGTGGTCTGCATGCTAGGCACAGACTGGCAGATCTATAGATATTTGGTGTTACGAAATCTTCTCTGATCCCTTTGGAAATTCGTACTTTGTAAATGTTTTAACCAGACACCAAATATATCATATTTGTTCCAGCTTTCCTTTTATGGCAGTTCTTTCTCAACTAATTCAACTGCATCAATATCAGCCACATCATGTATGTTCGTCTGTGTGTGTGTGTTCGTCCGTGTGTGTGTGTCCACGGGAGACACTAATGTGTATATTCCTGGAAAGGTTCTTTCTCGGAGTGTGGGTCAGATGCAAAGCATGCTGGGAATGTTTGTCGGGTCTCCACTGGACAAACACAAGCTCTGTGAGAGATATAACAGACAGTGACAGGTTCACACTGGCTCTTTTTTCTCTCTCATTCTCTCTTTCATTCTCTGTCTCCCTCTCTTTCTCGCTCTTTCTCTCCCTCTCTATTTCTGTCTCTCTTTCTCCTGTTTTCTTTTCCTCTCTCTCTTTCTTTGCCACCTTTATGATGGTACCCAATTCACCTCTGTGTGTCTGTGTCTCTCTCTTTGTCTATCGCTCTCTCTCTCTCTCTTCGGTGTCTTTCAGAAGCAGTGGGGTGATGAGTTGTTCAGTCACTCCTCTCTGTTGACTGTCAGATGAAGACAGGAAGATACTGGCAGGCACCAAGCCGGAGTAGCCCTCTGATTGGTCTACGCCCAGCCCCCTTGAGACACGGGTCACTTCCCTTTGGAGAAGGGTGGTGCTTCCTCCTTGTGTGGCGACAAGGGAGAGAAACATCTCTCCTGTCAGTCCAGACCTTTGACCCTGTCCCCCTCAACAGTGGGGGAAGGGGTTAGGGGGCGTGGGTGTAGCAGTGGGGTGAGCGGCGGTGAGGCGGGGGAGGCGGGGGAGGTGGGGGAGAGGATCAGGGCAAAGCGATTCCAGCTCAGTGAATGTTTTAATGCCACCACAGATGCGTTTTGAAAAAGGGAGAAGTCTAAGCAGACAAAACTATAACAGTTATTGTGTCCTGTCTCCCAGCACAAAGCCCCCCCCCACCACCACCCCGCTCGCCCCCCACCCCGCTCGCGTGACAGTACTGAAGATTGCTTTGGTCCGTGCTGATTTGATCAGAGGAATTACAATGCGTCTGTGTGTAACACTAACTTTAACCACTAGAGGGCGGTGTTGCTTCTGCTATCAGCCAGCCTCCAGGAACAGTCTCACCAGGAGCCCCTCAGACGCAGCAGAAACCAGAAGCACCTGACTACACCTGGATGGAACCACAAGTCACCTGGACAACAAGGTGGATGTTGAGATCTAATCCTCATTGTGTATTTCATATTATTCCTGTGTGGAGGAGTCAGGAGGAGTCAGGATGCAGGAGGAGTCAGGAGGAGTCAGGAGGAGTCAGGATGAAGGAGGAGTCAGGAGGAGTCATGATGCAGGAGGAGTTAGCAGGAGAAGTCAGGAGAAGATAGGAGGAGTCAGGAGGAGTCAGGAGGAGTCCGGATGTAGGAGGAGTCAGGAGGAGTCAGGTTGCAGGAGGAGTCAGGAGGAGTCAGGATGCAGGAGGAGTCAGGAGGGGTCAGGAGGAGTCAGGAGGAGTCAGGATGTAGGAGGAGTCAGGAGGGGTCAGGATGCAGGAGGAGTCAGGAGGAGTCAGGATGTAGGAGGAGTCAGGAGGAGTCAGGATGTAGGAGGAGTCAGGAGGAGATAGGAGGAGTCAGGAGGGGTCAGGTGGAGTCAGGATGTAGGAGGAGTCAGGAGGGGTCAGGATGCAGGAGGAGTCAGGAGGAGTCAGGATGTAGGAGGAGTCAGGAGGAGATAGGAGGAGTCAGGAGGGGTCAGGTGGAGTCAGGATGTAGGAGGAGTCAGGAGGGGTCAGGATGTAGGAGGAGTCAGGAGGAGATAGGAGGAATCAGGATGTAGGAGGAGTCAGGAAGGGTCAGGATGCAGGAGGAGATAGGAGGAGTCAGGAGGGGTCAGGAGGAGTCAGGATGCAGGAGAAGTCAGGATCCAGGAGGAGTCAGGATGCAGGAGGAGTCAAGAGGAGATAGGAGGAGTCAGGAAGGGTTAGGTGGAGTCAGGATGCAGGAGAAGTCAGGAGGAGATAGGAGGAGTCAGGAGGGGTCAGGTGGAGTCAGGATGCAGGAGGAGGCAGGAGGAGATAGGAGGAGTCAGGAGGGGTCAGGAGGAGTCAGGATGCAGGAGTAGGCAGGAGGAGATAGGAGGAGTCAGGAGGGGTCAGGAGGAGTCAGGATGCAGGAGGAGTCCGGAGGAGATAGGAGGAGTCAGGATGCAGGAGGAGTCAGGAGGAGTCAGGATGCAGGATGAGTTAGGATGCAGGAGGAGTCAGGAGGAGTCAGGATGCAGGAGGAGTCAGGAGGAGTCAGGATGCAGAAGGAGTCAGGAGGAGTCAGGATGCAGGAGGAGTCAGGATGCAGGAGGAGTCAGGAGGAGTCAGGATGCAGGAGGAGTCAGGATGCAGAAGGAGTCAGGAGGAGTCAGGATGCAGGAGGAGTCAGGATGCAGGAGGAGTCAGGAGGAGTCAGGATGTAGGAGCAGTCAGGAGGAGTCAGGAGGAGTCAGGATGCAGGAGGAGTCAGGATGCAGGAGGAGTCAGGAGGAGTCAGGATGTAGGAGGAGTCAGGAGGAGCCCTGACAGAGCATCTATTAACCTTCTCCTCCATCACCTCCACTGGCCACAGAAAATCCATCTCACACGTCGGACTTTGAAAAATGAAGCAAATGTGTTGGAGAGAAGAGAAAAAAAACACAATAACATAAAACTATATTACCGTCCCTTTTTTGCCTGCTAGAGCAGGTATTGATTTTGAGGCGATGATTCAGAAAGTATCTTTGCCTGCTCGCTCCAGTGTGTCTCTCCCAACCCCTCCAAGCTTGAAAAACATATTTAGGTCTCAGTCAAGCACCCGGTCACAAGTCTCTCTTGTGTTTCTTAAAACATTTTGGGATTTTTTTTCCTCTTAAAGCTACACTGACTTTGCCTCAATCCAGATGTGTGTGTGTGTGTGTGAGAGAAGAAAAGAGTATGTTTTCTGATAGACGCTATGAAGCGGAAGATTAAAACTGAGACAGAATTATTTCAGTAATTGCTGAAGAATAACTTCCTTTATTTCTTTCAATTTTTCACCGATGGAATAAATTCAATTATCTAATCTGATTTGTATGAGTATTAATCTTCCTTGCTCATCCATTCCAAATGATTTAGCAGCCTTGAAAATGTTATTGTAGTCTTGGAGAGGGCCAGTAATGAGATGAAGATGGTAGGAGATTGACAAGGATGCCCTGAGATACTGTTCTACTGCCCCTGTACAGAGATACTGTTCTACTGCCCCTGTACAGAGATATTGTTCTACTGCCCCTGTAAGGAGATATTGTTCTACTGCCCCTGTACTGAGGTAGTTTTCTACTGCCCCTGTACTGAGGTAGTGTTCTACTGCCCCCTGTACAGAGATTATGTTCTACTGCCCCTGTACTGAGGTAGTGTTCTACTGCCCCTGTACAGAGATTATGTTCTACTGCCCCTGTATAGAGATTATGTTCTACTGCCCCTGTATAGAGATGATGTTCTACTGCCCCCGTACAAAGATACTGTTCTACTGCCCCTGTATAGAGATGATGTTCTACTGCCCCTGTACAGAGATGATGTTCTACTGCCCCTGTACAGAGATGATGTTCTTCTGCCCCTGTACAGAGATGATGTTCTACTGCCCCTGTACAGAGATGCTGTTCTACTGCCCCAGTACAGAGATGCTGTTCTACTGCCCCTGTACAGAGATGATGCTCTACTGCCCCTGTACAGACATAGTGGTATGAATCAGAATTCTATTGACCTCCTATGAAAATATTTGTGGGTGATTGACAGTATAACTCTATCTGTCAATCACTATATTTGTTTGTTTGCAGATTTCTCAAATGTGTGTGTGTGACCAAGGGCCCACAGCGACACAGGTCTGCAGAGAAGACCGCAGGGCAGGAACCAATTAGAGCAGCGGAGAGGCCTGGCTGCTGTAGAGCGCCCCCGGGGGGCTGGAGGTGTCAGCGTGAGGGATCGTCATCATTACCATTATTTATCTGATAAGCAGAGCCACCACTCAGAGCCTCGGCTAATGGGATTCACTGCTTACAATGACTGTTTGT
The DNA here is from genome assembly GCA_030340665.1 of Neosalanx taihuensis. Lineage (NCBI taxonomy): Eukaryota > Metazoa > Chordata > Actinopteri > Osmeriformes > Salangidae > Neosalanx > Neosalanx taihuensis. Next base: position 10,580,948 of record CM059289.1, read on the forward strand.
GTGTGTGTGTGTGTGTGTGTGTGAGAGAGAGAGAGACAGAGAGAGAGACTCACACACACACACACACACAGAGAAATAGAAAGCAAGAGAGATGGGCAGGGAGAGAGTCAAAACATAGACAAATACAATTCGATTTGGAGAGGTCAGCTCTCCTAGTCTCGATTAATGTAAATGCCCTCACATAATGAATGTAATTCAAACACTCTGCAAGTCAACTGGCAACAGGCCCGTTTAGTTTATAAACCCAGTATATGTTCCATGCCTGAAGTAGTGGAGAACTCTGCCAGCAGACCTGGGAACAGCACTTTTGAACTTTTCTAATAAATCATAATGTTAGCCCAGGCTGTGATGTATGGCGCTCCCCTAAAGAGGTCCAAACAAGGTCAGACAGATCATCCAGGGACACCTGGTGTAGCACTAACCCAGCTCACAAGCCTCTGTCTGGGGTGCTGTGAGGCCCTGGGGTCCTGGATAGATGCTAAGCACCACCACCTCCTGGGTCCTGGCTAGATGCTAACCCACCTCCTGGATCCTGGTTAGATGCTAACCCACATCCTGGATCCTGGCTAGATGCTAACCCACCTCCTGGGTCCTGGTTAGATGCTAACACACATCCTGGATCCTGGCTAGATGCTAACCCACCTCCTGGGTCCTGGCTAGATGCTAACCCACATCCTGGATCCTGGCTAGATGCTAACCCACCTCCTGGATCCTGGCTAGATGCTAACCATCTCTACCTCCAGGGGACCTGGGTCAACCCTAACCCAGTTTCCAGCAAGCCTAACTGGGACTGAACTGAACTGTACTGGCCCTTCATGTCTGGGTGTGTACCAGGAGTGTGTGTAAGTTGAGTGCAAGGAGAAGGTGGGCAGTTTGCAGCTGCGTGTGTGTGAGGATTGTCTGTGGTCTGTTTCTGTGTGTGTGTGTGTGTGTGTGGTGTGTGTGTGTGTGTGTGTGTGTGTGTGTGTGTGTGTGTGTGTGTGTGTGTGTGTGTGTGTGAGGTGTATGTTAAGTGTGTGTCTGTGTGGAGTGTGTGTGGTGTGTAGACAATGGCTGGACCATAAGTCAGTGGGCTGTGTATAGAGGAGACACCTAAGGGCTCCCATTACAGCTCGGAGACTCAATCACAGTACTGCAGATCGATACCCCAGGAGAGAGAGAGAGAGCAGGACAGAGAGAAGAGGAGAGAAAGGAGAGGAGGAGGAGGAGGAGGAGGAGAGGGTTCGGGATGAGAGGATGAAGAATGAGATCTGGTTTTCCTACATTCTCCCAGGGCCCCTGTGCTGACGGGGTTTATATGAGAGAGAGAGAGAGAGAGAGAGAGAGAGAGAGAGAGAGAGAGAGAGAGAGAGAGAGAGAGAGAGAGAGAGAGAGAGAGAGAGAGAGAGAGAGAGAGAGAGAGAGAGAGAGAGAGAGAGAGAGAGAGAGAGAGAGAGAGAGAGAGAGAGAGAGTGAGTAGGGAAGAAGAGATGGAGAGGGTGGAAGAGAGGGAGGGAGAGAGGGAGAGGGAGGGAAGGAAGGAGAGAGGCGAGGGTTATAAAAGAGAAAGTGAGAGAGAGGAAGAGAGTGAGGGAGAAGAAAGAGATGAGAAGGCAAGGCTGTTCTGCTAAGAGGAGACGTAGAGGAACAAGAGGAGGTGAAGGCAGAGATGGAGAGGAGGAGAAAGGCAGCTAGACTCCCTTCCTCTCCACCTCCCTCTTAGATTCCCCTCCACCCGTGCCCAAACACTTCACCCCCCAACTCCCCCTCTGACCCCCTGTCCCCCCCCTGTCCCCCCCCCCCCCAACCTCGGGTTCCCCTCACCCAGAGGTCCATCAGTCTATCTGCAGGGTTATTTATAGTCTGTTCTACTGTAATTAGATGAATAATGGCGGGGAAGCGCTGGGAGGGGGGAGGGAGGGATGGGGGCAGGAGGGAAGGAGGGGGCAGCAGGGAGGGGTGGGGGGAGGGGGGGGCGGTGAAGGATAGATCTGGGATCAGGGAAGAAGGTATGACTGTAGGGAAGCAGTGGAAGAGTGATAGAAAGACAGAGAGAAAGAGAGAGGAAGAGAGCGAAGGAAGGATGATGGCCACACAGAGGTGTGTAACCACCTTAGATTGACTGCTGATGGAGAGCAATGACCTCTTGAAGGTTACGTCTCTGCGTGTGCGTGTGTGTGTGTCTGTGTGTTTGTGTCTGCGTCTTTGTGTGTGTGCGTGAGAGAGAATGTTCTCCTGGTGTGTCACAAGCCTGTGGAAACTGCTGACGTTTGGTTGTGTTCAGTGACACTACAGTGAAAACACACACACACTTTTGCAATTCAGACAGACATTATTCCTGGTGGTCACAGTGACAGTGATGCCGGTCAGCTCCTCTCCCTGAACAGGTTCTTCAGATCTAACGTCAATTAATCACGTCTACAAATGCATCTGCCTTCACAATAGTCTCAGTCTCTCCTCCTCTCTCTCCACCTCCTCTCTCTCCTTCTGTCCTACACTCTTTACCTCCACTTCTATGTCCCTCACCTCACCACGTAGCACATGCACTTAGACAAAATTATGCCTCTTTCAGAGTCCAATCACTGAACAGTTCCTTTGGCAGCCTCAAGGTTTTGTAAACAAGAGTAAAGTGTAATTACGCTCATCTTCAGCCTCAGCTTGCCCTTACATACTTTCAAAATGCTCTCTGGTGAAAAGTTGCGTGTGGGAGATTTCTCATTAGTATTCCTTTTCGGGTGTTTAACACTCAAAGTGAAACATGGACACAACCAATTATTTATTTACATTTATTTATTATTTATACTTACAACCCTTCCAATTTTACTGGTATTATATCCCCACCATAATAATATCAAAATGACTCTCTTGGAAGATATAACAAGAGTTAGTCAAGACCAGGATTGATGTGCCGTGTGTGAGATGCGCCTTTGGGGACACGGGTCAAAAAAAGGTTTAGGAGTTAAGTTTCTCTTTAAGACAGTGGAGATGAACGATGGCTTGCTGAACCATGATGAGAACAGCAAGAGTCTCCTGTTGTGTTGAGCGTCTGGTAATTACTGCCCGGTTCAGAGTCCAATTTCCATTCAAGGGTTTTTCGATGCCTGGATCCTTTATTGACCACAAGATCAATCGGGCAATTAATCACCTCATTAATTATATTAAGACTGATGGGGAGGCTGATGGGGAGGCGGGGTGAGGAAGTGGGGGAAGGGAGGACTGGCAGGAGAGAGAAAATTAGAAATGGGCAGAGGGAGGGCTGGGTGGAGAGAGGGTGAGGTTCACGGGGGAGGGGGGGTGAGGGGGGACCCCCGCTACCCCAGCCCTCCTAGCCCAGCTCCTCCTTCCCCAGCTCCTCCTTCCCCAGCTCCTCCTTCCCCAGCTCCTCCTACCCCAGCCCTCCTTCCCCAGCTCCTCCTACCCCAGCCCTCCTTCCCCAGCTCCTCCTTCCCCAGCTCCTCCTTCCCCAGCTCCTCCTACCCCAGCCCTCCTACCTCAGCCCTCCTATCTCAGCCCTCCTACCTCAGCCCTCCTACCCCAGCTCCTCCTACCCCAGCCCTCCTACCCCAGCCCTCCTACCTCAGCCCTCCTACCCCAGCCCTCCTACCTCAGCCCTCCTATCTCAGCCCTCCTACCTCAGCCCTCCTACCCCAGCCCTCCTACCTCAGCCCTCCTACCTCAGCCCTCCTACCTCAGCCCTCCTACCTCAGCCCTCCTTCCCCAGCTCCTCCTACCTCAGCCCTCCTACCTCAGCCCTCCTACCTCAGCCCTCCTACCCCAGCCCTCCTACCTCAGCCCTCCTACCTCAGCCCTCCTACCTCAGCCCTCCTACCTCAGCCCTCCTTCCCCAGCTCCTCCTACCTCAGCCCTCCTACCTCAGCCCTCCTACCTCAGCCCTCCTACCTCAGCCCTCCTAACCCAGCCCTCCTTCCCCAGCTCCTCCTACCTCAGCCCTCCTACCCCAGCCCTCCTTCCTCAGCCCTCCTACCCCAGCCCTCCTTCCTCAGCCCTCCTACCCCAGCCCTCCTACCCCAGCCCTCCTATCTCAGCCCTCCTACCCCAGCCCTCCTACCCCAGCCCTCCTACCTCAGCCCTCCTATCTCAGCCCTCCTACCTCAGCCCTCCTACCTCAGCCCTCCTACCCCAGCCCTCCTTCCTCAGCCCTCCTACCCCAGCCCTCCTTCCTCAGCCCTCCTATCCCAGCCCTCCTACCCCAGCCCTCCTACCCCAGCCCTCCTACCTCAGCCCTCCTATCTCAGCCCTCCTACCTCAGCCCTCCTACCTCAGCCCTCCTACCTCAGCCCTCCTACCTCAGCCCTCCTATCTCAGCCCTCCTATCCCAGCCCTCCTACCTCAGCCCTCCTACCCCAGCCCTCCTACCTCAGCCCTCCTACCCCAGCCCTCCTACCCCAGCCCTCCTATCTCAGCCCTCCTACCTCAGCCCTCCTACCTCAGCCCTCCTACCTCAGCCCTCCTACCTCAGCCCTCCTATCCCAGCCCTCCTATCCCAGCCCTCCTTCCCCAGCTCCTCCTACCCCAGCTCCTCCTTCCCCAGCTCCTCCTACCCCAGCCCTCCTAGCCCAGCTCCTCCTTCCCCAGCTCCTCCTACCCCAGCTCCTCCTTCCCCAGCTCCTCCTATCCCAGCCCTCCTTCCCCAGCTTCCCCCCTCCTACCTCAGCCCTCCTACCTCAGCCCTCCTACCTCAGCCCTCCTATCCCAGCCCTCCTATCCCAGTGTTCTCCACAGCAGCTGTTCACCAAACAGAGACACACTTTTCCTGGGCTCTAATCAGCGATGAAGTCACCCCTCTGTAAGGATGACAGGTTTATCAGCTACACACAACAGATAGAGAGACCAACATTCATCCTCACAGAGATACCATCCTCCTCTCTGATAGTGGAACGCAACATCTCCTTTTCCATTTCTCTCTTTTCCTGCTCATGTCTCTTTCTATCTACAGGTGTTTCCACTTATCTCAACTCTGGGATTTTCTGTTTTCCTTTCTTTCTATCGCTCTTCTCCTCTTCTTTCTATTTTATTATCATCTTCCATACTCGTACACATGCTCATCCAGCCTTTTCGCTGGACAGTGGTGCATTGTGGGTCATTGATAGGGCTGTTGGCTGCTAATTTTGTTGTTCGGTGAGTTGTTGAAGCTTCTCTACAGAACTGGAGGTTAGCAGCCCCGCGGACAAACTCATGAGGCCCTAAACCCAGTCAGTTTGTCAGCAGAGCAGAGGCGCAAGTGGGCTGGGGGCCCGGGGGGACTGGGGGCCAGGGGGACCAGGGGCCAGAGGGGACTGGGGGCCGGGGGTACTGGGGGTCAGGGGGGACTGGGGACCGGGGGTACTGGGGGCCAGGGGGGACTGGGGGCCGGGGGGGTTGGCAGGAGAGGCTGGAGGATAAATAGAGAAAAAAAATAGATGCAGGGAGATAAAGAGGAAGAAAGAACTAAAAAAGAGAGAAGGAGAAAGAAAGAGACAGATACACACAGAGAGCGAGAGAGAGAGAAAGAGAGCGATGAACAGAGTGGGGGGAGGGGGGCGGGGTCCTGGCAACCTGTGAGGGAGACAAGGTCTCTGCTGGGCTTAATGAAGTGACTCCAGGCCTGAAGAGATCATCTCCAGCTTCATCTGTTTACTTCCTTATCTCCCAGAATCCTGTGCAGCAGTTTGAGATCAGGATTACATGCAATGATAAGGCTGCAGAGCTGGTAATTAATGTAAATTGTGGAAGGAGGAGGGGGGGGGGGGTGGCAGGGGGTGGGTGTGTTGTGAGGAGGTGAGGGAGAAAATTGAAGTTATTCACGCACATTAACAACAGTCTCACTCATGAAAGTGGAGAAGAGGAGGAACATTTAAGGCAGGAGATAGGGGAGGAGTGGAGGAGTAAAGGAGGGAGTAGGTAAAGGGAATAGGAGAAGAGGAGAGAAGAGGGGAAAGGAGGAGAGAAGGGTGGTTGAGAAGAGGGGAGGAAGAGGGAATAAGAGAGGAGGACACTAGTAGCAGAGGTGAGGGGAAAGGAGGATAGGAGGAAAGACGAGTTATGTGTCTTTTGTAGGACATGATCTCTGCTTCGATTGTGGCAAGGTTGGTTGTTTTGGTGTGTGTGTGTTCTACTTCCTCACTAAAAGAGTGTTGCCAACCGAAGTGTGTGTGCATGTTTCTGTGTGTGTGTGTGTCTTCGCCCCGGAACCGCCAAGGCAATTCCAATTTGTCCGGCAGCAGAGCTGTGGTCCTCCTGAGTTAACGAGGCAAGGCCAGGAGCTCTAAGTCATCCTGCCAACACTCCGATCCCTCCCTGATTACTGTAATGAAATGGTCAGGGGATTATTAACCAGACGCCACCATACATCCACACACACACACACACACACACACACACACACACACACACACACACACAAGCACACACTTCAGCCAGCACAACTCTGTTAGTCAGGACACAGAACACACAGTCACTCTCTCACACACACACACACACACACACACTTACAGAACAAACAGCAGACACCCACAGTGCCGGGAGACAGGAAGCCTGACCTGTAATAACTCAGGATCATTCCTCTTTCACTGGAGGGAGGAGAGGACACGCACACTCACACACACACGCACACACACTCACACACTCTCACACACGCATGCACACTCACACATGTACACACACACACACACACACACTCACACACACTCACAAACACACACCCACTCACACACTCACACTCACACACACATTCACACGCATGCACAAAATCACACACACTCACACACACACACTCACAAATAAAACAAACAGCAGAGATAGAAGAAACGGCACACACAGGCACACACACACTGAACAAACAGCACACAGACACACACAGACACATTCGCACAAACAGAGAACAAACATCAGACCCTCACAGCAGACTGCCATGACACCAGATAGTAAACTGGAGATGTACACCCATGCAGTCCTCATCCTTACATTACATTCATCCATGAGTCCTCATCCCTACATTACATTTATTCATTTATTCATTTACATTACTGGTTCTCTGGCAGACTGGCTCTCTGGCAGGCTGGCTCTCTGGCAGGCTGGCTTTCTGGCAGGCTGGTTCTATAGCAGGCTTATTCTCTCGCAGGCTGGTTCTATAGCAGGCTTATTCTCTCGCAGGCTTGTTCTCTCTGGCAGGCTGGCTCTCTGGCAGGCTGGCTCTCTCTGGCAGGCTTGTTCTCTCTGGCAGGCTGGCTTTCTGGCAGGCTGGCTCTCTGGCAGGCTGGCTTTCTGGCAGGCTGTACCCTGGTGAAGGCAGGTATTGCTCACACTGTTATGCTCCCTAATGACTGGAGATTCTAATTAAAGCTGTGATTAGAGGTCGCTCTTAAGCACCTTATTGGAAATTACCTTCAATCCATCCCTCTGACAGAGCAGGATAGAGGAGGATGGGAGAGGATGGAGGGTGGGACATGAGGGGGGAGGAGGGGGGAAGAGGGGTGGAGGGGTGAGGACGGGCCGGGGGAGGGGCGTATGTACTGTTTTGCTGATCAACAGATCTATCACTTTCTTCTTCACTTTCTCCTTCGTTAACGCTCTTTCCCTCCCTCCCTTTCTCCAGAAGGTTCCAATAGAGTACAGTGTTCCCAGTGTTCTGTCCACGGAGCACTTCCATCCCTGTGGAATCCTGACCGAGGTTCCATCTGATTCTCATCTCTGAAACGTTCTGTGGCGTGGGTTCCATCGACACCTTCAGCTCTGTCTCACCAGCGACGCTCTTCTGGAACGCTTACTGTGTGTGCAGGACAGTAAGGACAGTTGTGTTACATCGTATTGATTTGACCAGTTCAGCCATGACATTTGCAAAGGTATTGATCGAATTCAAACACGCTTACAATTACTGGAGACATATAAGCCGTTGGACTAGAGAGGCTTTATTGAATACTGGTCTTCCACGTAACCAAGGAAATACCAAATTATTTTACATCTCAGGTTTGACAGTAACACTAATTACACCCATTACGCTAAGTTCATGCTAATATGAATGTTCTTTTTTTCCTCTCTGTGTCTCTATTTTATGTATTTTTTTCCTCCATCTCTTTTGTTGTTGCTACACACCCCTCCTGAAATCAAGTTCATAATCTTTGTCCCTCCCATTCTCTCTCTCTCTGTCTCTCTCTGCCTCCTTCTCTCTCTCTCTCTCTCTCTCTCTCTCTGTCTCTCTCTCCCTCTCTCTCTCTCTCCCTCTCTCTCTCTCCCTCTCTCCCTTCCTCCCTCCCTCGCTCTCTCTCTCTCTCTCTCTCTCTACCCTCCTTTCTCTTCCTCTCTAGCCATAAGTTTGTTTAAAAGGTCATCTGCATCCTGTTGGGATATCGGTTGGAAGGCTGAGGGGAGGAAGAGGAGGAAGAGGAGGAGGGGGAACACTGGACTCTGCCTTTTAGTAACCTTTCCAGGAGCTCCCCCAATGGACTGGAGGAGCCATGTTGTCACCAGAGCCCGCCTTCTACTCCTCCACCCCGGGGGGTGGGTGGGTGTGTCAAGGTGTGTGTGTGTTGAGGTGTGTGTTGAGGGTTGTGTGGGAGGTTTCACTCCAACCCGGTTTAAACACTCTGGACTCCTCTCATTGGCTGCACATTACCCCACCCCTCCCCCCCACTCCACCCCCACCACCACCTCTCTGAAACACCTCTACTGTATCCACACAGATGTCGTCCCTCCCCCTCCTCCTCTCCTCCCTCTCTCCCTCCCTCTGACTCTCTCTCCTCCTCTCCTTCTCTCCTCTCTAACCCTTTCTTTCTTATCTCTCTCATTCTCCCACTCTTAAACGCAGACGGCGAGCACATTAGAATATAAGTGTTGACGTGTTAATATATACTGGAGGTGCGGTGTGCGTTCTGTCTCCATTAGGACGGAGTAGAGACACTGCCTGCGTATCGCCACAGCGACCATCAATCTCCACGCCATCGTGGCGACAACACAAGAGGGAGGAGAGCAAATTTGCGGCATTTAATTAATGTACTGCCTTTCGACAGAGACCCCTGCTTCAGCAAAACACAACAACGAGGAGGGGGGACAGAGGGGGAGCGGGGGGGAGGGAGGGGGAGGGAGGGTGGGAGTGGAGGGGGAGAGAGGGGGTGAGTAACACCCGGCCTTACAGTCCCATCCTGAAACAGAGGATGAGGTTCCTGAGAATGGGGAAAGGAGGGGGTGGGGGGGGGGTGGGGTGGGGGGGTGGGGGAGTAAGGATTGGTGGGGGGTCGGGAGAAGATGGGGGGGTAGGTGGGTTGGTGCCTGCATCGGCAAACTTTGTAATGAATGTCTACGCTTTTTGCGAGCATGATAGATGAAAGGAGAACACAGTTTGTCACAAACGACAATCTGCCCTGAGTTTGTGTCTGTGTCGGGAGCTGGAGGGGGGGGTTATGGGGGGTTGGGTTAGGGGGTGCACAGCCAGATTATAATGGTCTCATTAACGCTTAACGATCAAACAATTAACCAATTAGCCAACACAGAAACTAATGAGTAAAACATACTGTGATATTAATGCAAATTGTAGCCTATTATAAATGTTTGCTGTAAAACATTGGATAATTAGCACAAATCTTGTACTCTGTCTCGTAATATGTTGTGTGAGTGTATCTGTTGTGTGTGTCTGCCTTCTCGTGCGTGTTTGAGAAACTGAAAGTATTCTGTCTCTCTCTTCTCTCTCTCTCTTCCTCCTCTCTCTCTCTCTCTCCCTCTCTCTGTCTCTCTCTCTCTCTCTGTGTGTCTCTGTCTCTCTCTCTCTGTCTCTCTCTCTCTGTCTCTCTGTCTCTCTCTCTCTCTCTGTTTCTCTCTCTGTCTGTCTCTGTCTCTCTCTGTCTCTGGCTCTGTTTCTCTCTCTGTCTGTCTCTGTCTCTCTCTCTGTCTCTGGCTCTGTCTCTCTGTCTGTCTGTCTCTCTTCCTCCTTTCTCTGTCTCTCTTTCTGTCTCTCTATGTCTCTCATGGTGTTAATCCAGGGGTTGTTGTCACAGGTATCAGGGCATGGCTCAACATAACTTCACTCTTTGAACCTTGTAAAATCATCGCTTTATTTAGCCCCCTGCTCCACACAACACAGCCAGCAGTTTGATGGGTTCGCTGCATGTTTACAATGCAACAATGTATCGCTATTTAACTGACAGAGCTGATGTCATCACACTGGAATAATTTACCCCTCACCATCCATGTCCACCTTCTCTCTGTCCCCCCCTCCTCTCCATCTCTTCTTCTTTCTTTCCCTCCATCTTTCCTTTCATCCCTGCCCCCATCCCTGCCCCCATCTCTCCCCCATCCCTACCTCATCACTACCTCCATCTCTCAGACTGAAAACCAGCAAATGACAACCATCTCCAGGATATAATTGGAGGATTGATTTACGGATGGATTCCCACTATGTTACATAGCTGATACTGTCTTTGGTACTGTGTGTGTGTGTGTGTGTGTGTGTGTATGTTGTCTGTGTCACTGTGTGTGTGTATGTTGTCTGTGTGTGTGTGTGTGTACGTTGTCTGTGGCACTGTGTGTGTGTGTGTGTGTGCGTGTGTGTGTGTGTGTTTGTGTGTGTGTGTGTGTGTGTGTGTGTATGCGAGTGGTCTCTAGTACATTGTGTGTATTGTCTGTGGGATGGCGTGTGTGTATGTGTGTTTTCTGTGGTACAGTGTTTGTGTGTGTGACTTGCCTTTCCGTTCCGCACTATCTCTCTTTCTCTCATTCTTTTTCTCTTTCCCAACGTTCCTCAATGATCTCTGCTGCTGAGAAAGAGAACATGAGGAGAACAGAGGGAAAGAAACACAGAAAGTCTCTCTGTCATTCTGTCAGAAGGATGTCACCTCCCCTGCTCTGGAAAGGTCACCTCCTCTCCTCTCCACTCTTCTTTCCTTTCCTCTCCTCTCTTATCCTCTCTTTTCTCTTCTCTCCCCTCTTCTCCTCCTCTCTTCTCTCCCCTATTTTCTCTTCTCCTCTCTTCCCCTCTTCCGTCTTCTCTCTTCTCTCTCCTCTTCCCTCCTCTCAGGTCTGAAAGACCAATGCTGCTGTTAGCCTCCAAAATCTACACTCTGTGAGAAATGATGCCCGCCTCCCAACCACCATGCAGATGGAACCTAAACAGTTTCAAACTATATAACTTCATATTCTATTATTTTGTCTTTATTTTACATCATGGGTTCCGCTCAGGAAAACTTGATTCTGATTGGCAGGGACTCGGCATGATTTTTAACACGATCAACTCAGGAACCCACAGAAATG
>CM059289.1:10597164-10627164 GCA_030340665.1 Neosalanx taihuensis
ACTCTGCTCTACTGAATTCTGTTCTACTGTACTCTTTTCTACTGTACTCTGTTCTACTGAATTCTGCTCTACTGTAATCTGTTCTATTGTACTCTGCTCTACTGAATTCTGTTCTACTGTACTCTGTTCTACTGTACTCTGCTCTACTGAATTCTGTTCTACTGTACTCTGCTCTACTGAATTCTGTTCTACTGTACTCTTTTCTACTGTACTCTGTTCTACTGAATTCTGCTCTACTGTAATCTGTTCTATTGTACTCTGCTCTACTGAATTCTGTTCTACTGTACTCTGTTCTACTGTACTCTGCTCTACTGTACTCTGTTCTACTGTACTCTGCTTTACTGTACTCTGCTCTACTGTACTCTGTTCTACTGTACTTTGCTCTACTGTACTCTGTTCTACTGTACTCTGTTCTACTGTACTCTGCTCTACTGTAGTCTGTTCTACTGTACTCTGCTTTACTGTACTCTGCTCTACTGTACTCTGTTCTACTGTACTCTGCTCTACTGTACTCTGCTCTACTGTACTCTGTTCTACTGTACTCTGCTTTACTGTACTCTGCTCTACTGTACTCTGTTCTACTGTACTCTGCTTTACTGTACTCTGCTCTACTGTACTCTGTTCTACTGTACTCTGCTCTACTGTACTCTGTTCTACTGTACTCTGCTCTACTGTACTCTGCTCTACTGTCGTCTGATTCAATAGAAGAAGCATATTTTTGAGCACAGGTTTTCTCCTTCTTTATTGCCGGTCAGAGTCTCGGAACCTCAGAACCTTGGAACATTAGAATGTCAGAACTCAGGAGCATCAGGAGCTGTCAACCTGAGATCCTTCCTGTTCAACTCTGTCTGTCCATGACAGGTGAGTCTCTTCACACCTGGTGATACATTCCACACACACACACACACACACACACACACACACACACACACACACACACACACACACACACACACACACCCACTCACTCACCCACATTCATACACACACTGTTGCACACACACATACACTCACTCACTCACTCACTCACAGATACATACACGTCTGTGGAAATTTACAGCTGCCCATTCTCCTGGCCAATCAGAGCAGAGCTGCAGGTGTGAGACCAGAATCCATCAGAACCTGTCATCCTGCCCTCAACACTCTCACCTACACACAGACTTTCTCCTCTACCCTCCTCTCCTCCTCTTTCTTCTCTCTCTCCTCCTCTTTCTTCTCTCACTCTCCTTCTCTTTCTCCTTTTTTTCGCCTCTCTCTCCTATCGCCTCATCTTCTCTATTTTTCTTTCTCTCCTCCCTCTCCCCTTTCTCCTCTCCTCTCTATTTTCCTATTTTCCTAAGTATTAATAAAGTTGTGTCTTCTAATCTTCCTGCACACACATTCACACTAACACACACACACACTAACACACACACACTAACACACACACGCATGCCTGTGTTCTGATTCCCTGAGATGTGTACCCATGTTCTGGTTGTGTGAATCTAACTTAGAGTCCATGACAGGAAACAGAGGGAGGGGTCATACGAGCAGTGAATATGAAACGTTTGCATGGCACATGCCTCGGAGAAGAGAGCGGAGGGGAGGGAAGAGAGCAGAGGAGAGGGGAGAGAAAAGAGAAGGGAGGAGGGGAGAAGCGGAGGGAGGAGAGCAGGAGGGAGTCATGGTGTGATGGGAGGTGCGTGTGAAGTGTGTGAATGTTGTGGTTAATAAAATATAGCAGGTATATCTGCTGTGAGTCTGACCGACGTGCAGGTCCCAGACATGACCCCCCACCACCGGGGCCTCCACACCCGGGCCCCCACCAAGAAACCCCCCTCTACCAGGCCCCTTCTCAGCCCTCCCACCTCCCGGCCCCCCCAGTCTGCAGCATTAGCCATTCAGTGGCCATTTGCTCCCTCCTCCATGGGGTTCATTAGCATGTAGCTTGGTACTGCTGTAACCCCACCTGCTGCTGAGAGAGGGAGGGTGGGGGGGAGGAGAGTGGAGAGTCCACGCCTGCTTTGACCCAGCCACTGCTACTGGGGGGTAATGAGAAACAGAGAGGGAAGGTAGAGAGAGAAAGAAAGAGGGAGCGAGAGAGAGAGAGAGAGAGAGAGAGAGAGAGAGATAGAGGAGACATGTATGGATCACCAAAAGTGAGTTTGAGAGGTGAAAGTTATCCTGATATGTATGAAATCCCTGAGATGTGTGTTACCCTGGAGATGTGTGTTACCCTGGAGCTGTGTGTGTTACCCTGGAGATGTGTGTTACCCTGGAGAAGTGTGTGTTACCCTGGAGATGTGTGTGTTACCCTGGAGATGTGTGTTACCCTGGAGCTGTGTGTGTTACCCTGGAGCTGTGTGTGTTACCCTGGAGCTGTGTGTTACCCTGGAGCTGTGTGTGTTACCCTGGAGATGTGTGTGTTACCCTGGAGATGTGTGTGTTACCCTGGAGCTGTGTGTACAGTCCTGCAGAGGGCCAGTGTGTCTGGGAGGTGCAGTGGTATGAGTATCTTCACACCACATGCCTGATGTGCTCATGTTTGAGTGTCTATGTATAGCAGGCATCAACAGCCTCTGTTCATTCTCTTCTCTCCTTTCCTTACCTCTCCTTTCCTCTCTCCTCTTCTCTCTGCTCCTTTCATCTCCTCTTCTCACCTTTCCACTCCTCACATCCTCTCCTATTTTCTCTCCTTTCCTCTCCTCTTCCCCTTCCCCCCCTCCTCGCCTCCTCCCCTCCCCTCCTCTGCTCTCCTCTCCTTTCCTCTCTCCTCCCCTCATCTCCTCTCCTCTCCTCCAGTCCCCGGGGCGTTCAGCAGATATTAAATGTTTCCTGTCACAGCTCACCTCAGATGGAGGAGTAGAGCAAATATTACCAGAAATAAAAACTATGAGCCAAAAACACAGGGAGGCAGTAAAACAATATGTGTGGTGTGGACTGCCTGCCTGCCAGCCTGTCTGTTTGTCTGCCTGTCTGCCTGTCTGTTTGTCTGCCTATCTGTCTGTATGCCTGTTTTTCTGTCTGCCTGCCTGTCTGTAATTAGATGTTGTGATGGAGTGATAGGTTTGAGATGGGAGCGGGTCAGTTCAATCTGAACCGCACGCACAAGGTGTGTGGAGCTTGTGTCCGTTAAATAGTGATGTTCCGCTGATCTGGGATGGTAATTAGATACAGGAGCAACAGTGGTGCAAACAGTGGTTTATCTGAGATCAACCCATGTCCCTGCATGCAACATCACCTTTGACCTATCACCCCCGACCCCCATCACTGTCATGGGATTTATTAGTGTGTGTTTGCCTATGGCAAAGCAGAACCCATTGTAATCTCACATATGTATTTATTAATTAATTTATTCTTATTTTCCCACCCCTATTGGACTACATAGAAAACGCCCGTCAAAACATCTTGCTTTCAATTGAGTCTCTTGTATTTTTATTTACGTTTTGGGATTGTACCCCCTCTGCACCCCCCTGTACCCCCTCTTTACCCCCTCTCTTCTGTCAGCCTGTTGTTCCAGTCTTACTGAGAACAGGTTCTTGATTCAAATGGAAGATGAGCTCATAGTGACTGTCCCTCCTCCTCCTCTTCTTCGTCTTCCTCCTCTTCCTCTTCTCCTTCCCTAGCTGTCTTGTTATTCTCCATCTCAAACCTCCTCTCAGTCCCGCTGCTCCCACCCCTTGCATCAGGCGCTGCATGTGGGGCACCAAGTAATCAGAGGGGCACCAAAGCGGTGAGGGGGGGGTAGGGGGGGCACCCAAATAATCAAAAATAAATCATGAAAATAGAAACAGAACCAAAATGTAAACAATAAATATATGCTGATATGCAGTTAATATAACGGACTCCGAATCTTTCTGCCTCCTTATCCTCTTCCCCCATGCTCTACCCCACCTTTACCTCCCTTCCCCTTTCCCCCCAACCCCTTTCCCACCCCCCATCTCATCCCTCCTCCCCAGACCCTCGTCCAGTGTGAATGTGCAGGTAGGATGATGGGAGAGGATGATAGGATTATCCTGCCTCTATTACTGTGCTCATTAGTAGCTCATTAAGCAGGTGCTACTTTCCCTCTGAAGGCCCTACATGGGACCATTACAATATACTGCCACAACTGCTCTGTGTGTATATCTGTGTGTGTGTGGTTGTGTGTGTGTGTGGGGGGGGGATGTTTGTGTGTAATTGTGTGTGTGTGTGGGGGGGGGGGGGTATGGGGAATGGTGATGGTGTGTGTAACTGTGTGCGTGTAGGGGGATGGGGGGAGGGGCGATGGTGTGTTTAACTGTGTGTGCGTGTGTGTGGGGGGGTGGTGTGTGTAACTGTGTGTGCGTGTGTGTGGGGGGGGTGGTGTGTGTAACTGTGTGTGTGTGTGTGGGGGGGGGGGGGGGTGATGGTGTGTGTTGGTGCTTGTGTGTGAATTTCAGCCCTTCTGTTTTCACCGCTCTCCTCATTCATCTTAAACCTGTCTGCCTTTCTTTACCTGTCTGTTTCGCCCCTCTCTTCTTTTCTCTCCTCCGTATATCTGGGAAGTATACCTTTTGGAAAACCTACAATTAACAACAGCAAATGAGGATGGAAGGAAGGAAGAGAAAAAGACAAGAAAAAATAGAGGAAGGTGGATGATGGTTTAAACTGAATTCCCCCTAACAACGCCCTAGGTTACGTGCTTCCAGCCCAGGGTTTCAATGGAGAGCACTGTGGAGCTCATTATCTATCTGAGCCTGTACCTGATAACCTGCTCTGTGTTTCTGCTCTCGGCCTGAAGGACAGACCCAGAGCGGTCCTCCCAGTCTGGAGGGTGCATGCTAATCACAGCCGAGGCTGGGACTGAATTAGCATCTGTTGCCTTCACTCTGCCCCCTGCCTATTGGTTTAATACTCGGTATTCTGTTTCTCTGTTTCAGTCTTTCCTTATGGTCATCTGTGCGCGTGCGTGTGCGTGTGCGTGCGTGCGTGCGTGTGAGAGAGAGAGAGAGTGCATGCCTGTCATTCTGATGGTTGTGTTTTGACTGAACAAGGAGAGGAAAGCAGCCATCTACACTGGTACAGTCATCAGGTTCAGACACACACTATTCCCATCCTTCTGTCTCTCTCTCTCTCTCTCTCTCTCTCTCTCTCTCTCTCTCTTGCTCTCTCCCCCTCCGTTTGAGAAAAAGCGAACTTTTCCTCTCCAATTAAAAGCCGTTACGAGTGCAGCTGGCTATAACACATTTAATTGCTTTTGCCATCTGATGTTGAGACTGAGTGTGAAAAAAAGGAGGGAGAAAAACATCTCTTTCATGTAAGAGGCATCGTTAGGCCGATGGGATGTAGTTACTGTGATATTGTCATTCTACAGGAGTGGCATCATGGGGGTCTGTGTCAGATCACGATCAAGTAGCTAACACTATGCTAATACCATGCTAGTCAGGTAGCTAGCACTATGCAAGTCTGGCAGCTAGCACTATGCTAATACCTTGCTAGTCATGTAGCTAGCACTATGCAAGTCTGGCAGCTAGAACTATGCTAAGACCATGCTAGTCAAGTAGCTAGCACTATCCTAATACCATGCTAGTCAAGTAGCTAGCACTATGCTAATACTATGCTAGTCTGGTAGCTAGCACTATGCTAATACCATACTAGTCTGGTAGCTAGCACTATGCTAGTTTCATGCTAGTCTGGTAGCTAGCACTATACTAATACCATACTAGTCTGGTAGCTAGCACTATGCTAGTATCATGCTAGTGTAACAGGTGCCATCTGGTAGTTGCTGTGCGAGTAAATCTTACTTGTCTGATTTCAAAGGATGCTCTAGCGACTGATATTAGAGGCTACAGCCTTTAGCCTTCTTCTTAGAGCAGTGGTCTTCAACCCTGGTCCTCAGGACCCACTGTCCTGCATGTTTTGGATGTTTCCCCCTTCCCACACACCTGATTCTAATGCATGATCGTTTACCAGGATTCTTCAGAGCTAGTTAACGACCCATGCATTAGAATCAGGTGTGTTGGAGCAGGGAAACATCTAAAACATGCAGGACAGTGGGTCCTGAGGACCAGGGTTGAAGACCACTGTCGTAGAGCATCCGTCTACCTCGCCGGGGGCCCAGGTTTGAGGCCCGTGCAGTGCAGAGTGAGTGGACCTGGGTAAAGGGGTTACATTAGTGAGGCAGCTAGCACTGCAGAAAGCAGTGAAGCTAGTCAGATAGCACCAGCCAGGTACCAGTGAACATCAGAGGTGCCATGGGTTTATGTGTGGCTCCTGATAGGAGATTGTCTGGTCTAACCATCTCTGCTGGAGGGCGGAGAGAGCTCTTAATCTGCTCCGTACCACCACACCTCCACTCTGAAACTCTGAAAGGAATTATGCTGGAGCAAAATAGAATGGAAACCAAAATAGAAACCATTTAAAAGAATCAAAAATGATGTAATGGATCTCCCGAATAAATATGCAAAGACAATGTTACAGGTGTTGTTGTGCTAACAGTTAGTTGAAGAAGTTTAGTTGACAGGTGACAAGGCTTTCTGAAAATACATAATGCATATTGTATAGCTGTTAGTAATGTAAAAGCTGTTATAACTGTAAATATCCAGCTCATACATTCTTATTGCTCTCTTCAGGGCATTCTTGATGCTTCTTACATATACCATAATCATTCTTTTATGAATATGTTCCCACAGCAGCAAAGAGAAACTCTACAGGTGTGTTTGTCAGTTAGATTGGTCATCATGTCAACATGTATGTTGCCCCACTAATTTCCCCAGGCAACCCTTATTGCTGTTCATGTCTAGATCTGCCAGTCACACACCAGTTTGTGAGTGTGTGTTCATCTATGTGTGTGTGTGATTTCAACTAAAATCAGTTTGTGACTATGCTTACCCCACCTCACCACCTCACCCACCTCACTTCCTTGCCCCTATCACTTCCACCCCTCCCCTGTCTACATCTCCCTTTTCCTCTCACCTCACCCCCTAATATCCTCACTTCCTTGTCTCCCTCACCTCCCCCCTCACCCCCTAACCTCTCCCCTCAGTGGACCCCTCTCACCTATCGTCTCCCAACATCTTCCCTCACCTCTCCCCTCACCTTTCGTCTCCCCTCTGCTGACCTCCCTGTCCTCTTTTCTCACGCCCTACCTTGCTCCCCTTGCCCCCCTTCCACCCCAGCAAGCCTCCTCAGGGAAAACACAGCTACCTGTCAGTGACTTTGCCTCTAGGCGACTCTACCGGGGGGTGGTGGAGGAGGAGGGGGAGGGTGTTGTCAGCGTGCCCGCCTGAGAAGTCACCTTTTGGGGATATGAATCTTAATGAGCTGGGGGGGTCTGGGTGACAGATGGGGAGACGAGCTGCTCTGACAGGCCTCTGTGCTGCACCCTCCTGCCAGATTATTTTGGGTAATTTATAACCATTGTGCTTAAAGGGCCCTTCTCTCCTGCAGGACTGTGGCATGACAGGAAACCACACACTGTCTTCCTGTTGGGTTGTTTACTGGGGAGGGTGTACGTGACTCACTCTGGAGTGTGTGTGTGTGTGTGTGTGTGCGCTCTTGAGTTTATTTGTGTGTCCTTATGCATTGGTGTGGATGTTCATTTGGTATGGGTGTGTGTCTCTTTATTTTCGGATGTGTGTATGTCTGTGTGTGCATCTGTCTCTGTGTGCATAATTCTGTGTGTATGTCTGTGTGTGTCTGTGTCTGCGTGTGTTTTTTTTTTAAAGAAATCTCTCTCTTCTGCTTAAACTGCAGTAGCAGCAGACCTATAGTGTGACAGTCCTGTCACATTGGCATTATGTTCACCTGACAGACAGATATAATCTAATTAAATTATTTCTCTTTATGCTTCCGATTAACAGTCATTTCTCATTCTCCTTTGAAATTCCCTCTGCAACCAAACATTTGAATGACAATAGCATAATCGTAACTGCCAGCCAGCGACACAAACCTTCACCTGCACAGACATCCACACACAGACACACACACAAATACCCCCCCACACACACAGACACACACACAGATACCCCCCACACACACACAGACACACACACAGATACCCCCCCCACACACACAGACACACACACAGACACTCCCCCACACACACAGACACACACACAGACACGCTAACAGACACATACACACAGACACCCACACACCCAGAGACACACACACAGACACACACACACACACAGACAAACACACACACTGACACCCACACACAGACACACACGCACACACAGACACACAGACACACACGCATGCACACACACAGACGCACACACACTTTCTCTCACTCTCTTCACAGGCATCTTCCATCTCAAATCGATCAAAAGGCAAACTAATTCCGGGCTTTCATATCGTTGTGGAAACAGCACCTGACGTGGTAGCACGGCGACCATTTCCAGGGACAAAAGGTTCCATTAGTGCCGGCCAACCCCAACACATTGTATCCACTCACATTGCACAGGTGCATTCTGGGACAGCACTGAGAGAGTGTGACAGTGAGTGAGTGAGAGTGTTTGTGTGTGAGTGTGTTTGTGTGTGAGTGTGTTTGTGTGTGAGTGAATGTTTGTGTTGGTAGCTCTCAGTTTTCTTCAAATATGCCTTGTTTTTCTCTCAGTGTCTCTCTCTCTCATTCTCCTCCTCTGCTGCTCAGCCCTCTTGTTATATGTCTCTGTACAGGATGCAATTGTTTGTGTGTGAATGTGTGTGGATCTACATCTATATGTACAATAGGTGTGTGTACTGTTTGTGTACAGAGTGTGTGTGTGTTGGCCGTCTAAGTGACATGAGGATGTAAGGTATGTGGTGCCTGGTGTGGATGCATGTTCATTCATTACAGGCTGTGAGCAGCCTGGGTGGGCGTGTGAGGCTCCTTGCTGCTGCTAAGTGGAGGGGAGAGAGGGAACAGCTGGCTGAAATTCACCTGCCACTTCCAATGCTGCTTCTCACTTCCAGCCCCAGCACTGGGGTGGTGAGCAGGGGGAGGCCAGGGTTCGGAGCCCCAGGCCTGGGGTGGAGTGGTGGGGGTTTCACCCCGCTGTGGTTGGTCATTTGAACAATGCTTGGTCCTGTGCTAAGAACCCTACTAGAGGCTAGCCTTAACCCTACTAGAGGCTGGCCCTACTAAAGGCTAAACCTACTACAGGCTGACCCCACTAGAGTAACCCTACTGGACTCACTAGAGGCTGGCCCCACTACAGGCTTTCCCTATTATGAGTTAGCCTTAACTCTGCTGCAGGCTTCAGCAGAGTTCAGGCCAGCCACTGGCACACACTAAATGGTTGTTGTATTTCCTTAATGAAACCCAACTTGACCTGTAAACGTAGAATGAGTTTGTCACCAATGTGTCCATCAAACATAAGTGTAGTTTAGTTGATGTTGGGGTTTGTTTAACAATGGAATTGACTGTGGAATAATTGGTGTGAAATCAGAAATAGGTCTTGATTTCTACAGATATTTTTATGTTTCGTTCTCCCTCCCTCCCTCCCTCCCTCCCTCTCCTACGCCAGTTTGCTGTCAAAAACGCTACCTCCTTTTTCTCGCAAGGGGGCAGTAAAGTGACACTCGCACAGAGTAAGAGGGGGTGGGGGGGGGTGTTAGGGAAAGGGGAGGGAGAGAGAAAGACGGACAAGATAAAATAAATGGGGAACAAGGGAGACCCCCACTCACTAAAGACCCCTCCTGCCTCCCCCCTACTAGACCCCAATTGCCACCACCCTAAATCCCCTTTCACTAGTGAGTGTAATATGGAGAGAGAGAGAGGGTGGGCGGGGGGGGGGGGGGGGTGTACGGCAGCAGAGGAAGTCAGGAAGGGGAGGGAGAGGGAGAGAAAGAGAGACGGGGGTCTAGGGAGGGGGAGGGGGAGATGGGATGGAGAGGGGGGAGAGGGAGAAGGGGGTAGAGGGACAGGGACAGGGAATGGGAGGGGGAGAGAGGGTGTGGTAAGGACAGGCCCCAGGACAGGAAACAAATGAGTGGTCGTTTTTTATGTATTACTGTACACATTAAAGTTGTTATGTCGTAAATACATGTAGTCTATAATTAAAGCAAGATGTCCATCTGTAAGAAAACTAACGAAATTCTATTTAAAAAAATAAACACTGCAGTCTGGATAAATGTTTACAAACTACTGAAGCAATAAACAGACCATAAATATTTTGATAGATGTGCAAGGTTTGTATTAACAGAATGATTAAGAAGATGATAGAGGTGAACGCTGTTTCAGCCTGCATAGACAACAGAGAGCACTAGGATCATGATCCAGCATGTTTAAGTGGTTTACGTCTCTGATTTTCGTGCGATTTTCTTCTGGTGAACTCAGTATTGTTACATTTCAGTGTAGCAGTGTAACATTGCAATAATGTAGTAACATTTACACCTGTGACAGGTTCGTGGTTAATTAGTTATATATGTTGGCTAAGCGTCTCACCGCGGTTCGAATCCGTCCCTGGCACTTCACCGCGTGGCTTACCATCTTTCTTTCCCCAGCATTTACTACTGTGCAAACACCCTATTTCATAGATAATATGCGACAGGGAACATGTGGAAATGGACACATTTGAGGACTCGTGACTACGGCGCTGAGGGTGTTTATACACAATTATTTCAGTGTCTTCCTTTTTATTTCAGTGTTTTTACATATTTTTCAACGTCTTTTTTTCCAACAAGAGAGTGAGTAAATCATAAGTAAACGGAATAAAATAACAGGAGTATTGATAACATGATGAAAGAGGTCAACTGCATGCCATATTTATATAAACATATTGTGGCCTCTCCACCACGTGTGTGGTGGAAATGTCCCAGCTGTGCAGGCCAGGTGAGCGAGGTGAAGACGGGGCACTTGTCTGAAACAGCGGGTCGGTGGCGGAAAGGAATTGCGCTGAACGCGCGCCTTTACGCGCAGAGAGAAAACGGGAAAGCTGGGAGCGAGGGGAAGAGAGAGGAAGGGAGACAGAGGCAGGGGGAGAGAGAGGGGGGAAGGGAAGGGAGAGAGAGGAATGGAAAGAGAGAAAGAGAGGAAGGGAGAGAGAGAGAGAGAGAGAGGAAGAAAGGAATGAAGAGACAGAGAGGGAGGGAGAGAGAAAGAGGGGGAGAGAGGGGGGAGACAGAGAGAGAAAAGGAGAGAAAGGAAGGGGGCGAGAGGGGGGAGAGACAGAGGGGAGACAGAGAGAGAGAAAGGGAGGAAGAGAGAGACAGAGAGAGAGAGAGAGAGAGAGAGAGAGAGAGAGAGAGAGCATACATATGTTTTAGTTCAGATCTACCACTCCACCAGTGAGTGGAGCAGAGCTGATGTGCTTCGGTATCGAACGGTCCCCTCACGCGACTCGCCTCCTCACCAACTTCCCGCTCAAAACGATGGATATGACGCACGTGACGGACTCGAGCACCTGTTTCGAGCGCTGACAAAACGAGCCGCAAGACGCCGTGAGAATAAAAACGAGAATTAAAACCCCCAAAACTTTGACTTTTTTTCTCTCCGTTTTTTTCGTTTCCTCTGCCTCTCGGATTGTCTAGTCTTTCAGACTGTTCCGCCAACCGTTTTATGTAAGCTTCAGGAACCTCGTAGATCCCGGGAGGACAGCAGAACGGAAGGCGCGCGATGAAGGTGCTGGGCTGGACGCTGGTGCTACTCTGCCAGTGGATTCTACGAAAGGTAAGACCCGCCAAACGCAACAGCACTTCCAGAGGAACGGACTCTCAGAATGGCACGAACCCACTTTCCTGACACCCACCGCAACCCACTTTGTAAAACATATGCTATATGGACAACTAATATATTGTCCGGGTTGGAGCTGGGAGGATGGGGGGGGGGAGTATTTCTCCCGGTTTCTGACGGTACACCGACAATATCACCACTGCGTGAGCCCACTTGTGAAGGACAAGACCGAATGAAATAATGGATGAAACTTTTCTTTAAGTCGTCAGGTGCGTCTTTTCGTGGACGTATATTTGTGCCCGGATTCAAAGCAAACATTTAACTTGATTTATTTTCCCTGCCGAGAATATTATACTAGTTTATTATATTTTGTATGAACTAATGTGGTTATTTTTCTTGCAGCGCGTGTTATGTTAAGCGCCTCGTTCGCGGTTCTCCACGCGCTGTTTTTTTTCTTCCTCCGAACAGCGAACGCGGGCTCTGTTCTCGAGCTCGCTGACTCAATTATTCGTTCAGAGCATCGTCCGTACCCCCGCTTAGCTTCCCGTTATCTATTTATCTATTTCCGCTTCCAGCCACTTCCTTTAAATTTTCTTCAGAAGTTGAACATGCCCGTGGCTTGTTATATCTTCTCATCACTAAGGCAAAGAGTTTTTGGAGTGTGTGTGTGATTGTGTTTGATTGTGTGTGTGTGTGTGTGTGTGTTGTTATATGTACTGTGTGTGGTTGTGTAGTCTGTTTTTGGAGTGTGTGTGTGTGTGTGATTGTGTTTGATTGTGTGCGTGCATGTGTGTGTGTTGTAATATGTACACTGTGTGTTTGTGTAGGCTCTGTGTGTATGCGTGTGTATGCGCAAGTGTGCAGTGCTATTGAGTGTGTGCGTGCTTGAATCTATTTTTCATGATTGTAACCAAACATGCAGAGTTTTGTTGAAATGTTGAAATCCAATATTTTACTATGTTTATAGGATTACAAGGATAAGGCCTTTCCTCAGTTTGCAAATACACACAGACACAGTCATTTTTTCAGCGTCTGAATGACACACAGGTGTGAATGCCTGTCAGGACTGTGAGCCATCGGTTTGTGTGTGTGTGTGTGCTGCCTGTGGGTGTGTGTTTGTGTGTGTGCGGACAGGAAGAATGTGGGTTCAGGTAATCTCTATTCTCAAAGCTTTCTTCTCATCCTGATGCTCTATTTGTTTTCATCTGCACACGTGCACTCACTCACGCACACAAACACACGCACACACCGACACATGCACACAGACACAAACAAACACACACACACCGACACATGCACACCGACACACACACTCACACATACACAGATACACACACAAATACCTACGCACACACAGACACACACACATTCTCACACACAGACACACGCACAGACACACACAAATACACAAACTCTCACACACACACTCACACACAGACACACACTCAGACACACTCTCAAACACACACACACACACACACAGCCACACACACACAAGGAGATGTGACTCTTGTCTAAGCTCATGCGACCGCTCCTCCTGACAGCTCGTATGGCTGTTATCTATTTATACACCACATGAAAAAAGACCCAGAGACTAAAACAAACAGGCGTTTTAAGTCTTAATAAAACATCTTACTTCTTGGTACTGATCGTCACTTGTGTTGATGTGACAAACCTGTTTGAGGACAACAACCAATTTCACGCTGAGCCGTCATAATGTTCCTGGCCTGCAGTGTGTGTGTTTGCGGTGTGTGTGTGTTTGCCACATGTGCATCTTCGCGTCTGCATGGTGATATGTGTTTACATTTAGTCATTTTTTACATTTACATTTTTGTGATTGGTTGTGTGTATGTGTGTATGTGTGTGTGTCTGTGTGTATGTTAACACCTCCTAGCAGTGTTGACAGGTTGAGGTTGCACTGATGTTACACTGTAGCTTCCTCTAGAAGATGACATAGGAGCTAATACTAATGTTACACCTAATACGTCCCGTCTACACTTCCTACTGTCTCCTCGTCTCTCCTCATGTCTCCTACTGTCTACTCCTCTCCTCCTGTCTCCTACTGTCTCCTCCTCTCTCCTCCTGTCTCCTCGTCTCTCCTCCTGTCTCCTACTGTCTCCTCCTCTCTCCTCCTGTCTCCTCCTCTCTCCTCCTGTGTCTTCCTCTCTCTTCCTCCTCTCTCTTCCTCCTCTCTCCTCCTCCTTTCTCCTTCTTCCTCTCTCCTCCTCTCTCCTATGTCCTCCTCTCCTCCTCTCTTTCTTCTCTCCTCCTCTGTCCTCTCCTCCTCCTCTCTCCTCCTCTCTCCTATGTCCTCCTCTCTCCTCATCCTCCTTCCTCCTTCAGAATGTAGAATGATTGTACAATGTGCAATTAAAATCAGTAGCCTACCTTCACTTGAACAGTAGACTATGATACAGTTTTTTCATTTACTTTTTTCATTTTTGTATTAAAGGCCACACAACAGAGTTGGTGGAATTTGCTTTCGCAGTTAATGCTCACATCTCTCATGTGTCAGTTTCATCATCAGCAACTATCAATAAGGAGTTAAGATAAAGTATATATAATAAATCAATCAATATATCATATGTATATCTATAATATAATCTATAAACAAATACCAACAAAGGCAAGTTATTGTTTTGTTTCTGTGCTTTGTGCATCAGTGAATGTGCCATCTTGCTCTGATGAACTCATGTTAGCTCCTTAAAACTGCTGTACTGCTCAGGGACTCTGAATCAGAGTATCGCTTGTAATTGTAGCGTTATTTAATTAAATACCTTCTGCATTCACACAACCTTCACTTGGCTGGCCTTCAAGATTCTAGAGAGTGTGTTCACTGTGTCACACACTCATAAGACCCTCGCACACACATTTACAGAGAAACACATACATGCAAGGAGAAAATTATAATATAATATAAATATAAGTATAATATTAAGTTAAATATTATACACACATACACTCTTAACACATACACATACCTACAGTACACACCAAAACACACAGACACGCACACACAAACACACACACTTACACACATAGATACACACTTACATACACACACAGACACACACACTTTTACACACAGATACACACTTACACACACACACAGACACACACACAGATACACAAACACAGACACACACACACTCCTCACTGGTCAGAGTAATACCATGTCAGAGAGAACCCTCTCCTCACACAATATTCATGTCTCTAATCTGGGCCCAAATTATATTTTTATGTCTACAAACCGATGGGCTGTGTAATCTGTTGCCTGGCGATGACAAAAGCAATCACATTACTGTATCTGTTGCTGTCAACACAGAGATGCCAGCCATGTCTGAGAGCAGGAGTTAGTCTGTGTGTTTGTACCCAGGAGGGGGGAGACGACGACACCACATCTCTGTTGTGGTGTGCTGTGGTTTTTACAGCTTTTGACAAGTCATTGTGTGATTGGAAATTGTGTTACAGTTTTTTTTGATTGCTTAAGCACGATTTTCAAAACAGGGCCCCTGTTGTCAAAACACTACACACAATTAGCACAACCACACCCATAACTAGCAAAACACTACAGATCCTTTGCAAAACTTAACACTCTTGTAATAACGATACACTTCTTTTGAAAAACCACACTTTGTTACCATAATAAACACACATTACTTCACATTACTATACCTTGTTTGCACGAGTTACACTCTGCTGTGATAAACCTAAAACACTTTCAGCATTTCTACTTCCCTATGATTTGAGTAGGCTACTATGAACAAAGTACAAATGTAATCTAAATTCACCAAACAAGACCAATGTTGCAGACTGAAGACACTCTTTCTCAACATGCCCAAAATGTTGACATGGAGATTCATAATACTGTAACAAAATGTAATTTTACGCCTCATCCACGTAAATGAGCTCATGCTGGATCTCCCCTCCACCCCCTGAAAAACAGTGGCAGGCAAAATTGTTCAGTGTAGATCTAGTATACATATTACAAGACAGTATGCAAGATCACACTGCTGAAGTCAATCCATACTTCTGCATTATCATGCTACAGTAGCTTCACCCTTTCAGAATTGCGCCCGAAAGGCACTTGATAAATTTACATCATTTGAACATGTTTGCTTTTTGCAGACACTTTTATCCAAAGCAACTTACAGTAAGTACAGGGACATTCTCCCTGAGGCAAGTAGGGCCCAAGGACACAACGTCATATAGCCACAGCCAGGGCTTGATCTCACAACCTTCCGATCATGAGGCCAACGCCTTGACCCGTTGAGCCATCTGACGCCCTGGTTGACAACGTGGTCAAACAGTGTTGCATGGATCTCACTTTTCAGATTCGGTCCTCTTTGAGCACCTTCTTGTCTTCCTCTACCTCCAGCACGGCCTCCATCTCTTCCTCTGTTGATTCTCCTTGTTCTCCTCCTCTTTCTCCTCTTTCTCGTCCTCCTTGTTCTCCTCCTCGTTTTACTCTTTGTCTGACTTTTTCCATTGTGCTTGAAGACCGATGAACTCACCTGCTGCTTTTTATGGTGTTTATACACCTGATTGGTGTGTCTACAATTAAGCAAACAAGTGTTTGCACACCTGATGACTGTGTTGAACCAATTGGTTGGACGGTGTGGTAATTTGACAGTCAGTGCTTTGGTATTGCAAAGAAGCAACTTAATGATAGATTTTTGTGTGTATGTATGTTAAGTGTGTTTAGTGTTTTGCAAATCACTGTGTGTAGAGTTTTGCAACAAGTGTGAAGTTGACAATGTGCTTATAGTTGTGCAAATATGGGCTGATGTTTTGCTTCTTGGGTGTAAGGTTTTGCTAATAGTGTACTACTTTTAATTTTAGTGTTTAAGCAATCAAAAAAAACTGTAATCTGAATTATGTAAATGACAGCGTTGCTCTCAACCAACTGCATAGCCTTGAGGAAGTTTTGCTCAAATGAATATATTATTGTAGATGTTCAAAAGAGAACAGTGGTTTCGATTTTTTGGGGAAATCAAAGATTTTTTTAACCAATAACTATTGTTTACACTAATCATCTAAAGTGAGGAGCAGTCTCTGAATTTTAAAAAGACTCGAGGAGAGGGAGGAACTACAGAAAACTACAGAACTACACAAGAGAACTACAAAATTTACTTCTTCCTCCTTCCTTATTGAGGCGTCATCGTAATAACGACACAGATTTGCTGATGTCATCCTTCCTGCTGATTGGTTGGAACACCTGGGTCACCTGACTGAATGTGAAGGGGACTGAGCACGAGCAGGTGTCCTCTACAGGTCCTTACACGTTGAGTCTGAAATTCGTCTCCTTCATTTTCGGGGCATTTTCTTAAAAGTAAAAAAACGACCTCATGTTATGTCTTCACTTACACACTGCCTCCCAAACTTTCATCCATCACAAATTCGGATTGGGTTTGTTTTTCTGCGTTTATTTTGGCATTTTGAGAGTTTTCTTTTTTGACAATTCTGTCACAGAAGTTTAAGCTGATGAATACAGGAGCGAAAAAGCGTGTGAAAATGTAACTTTCAGTGTGGAGGGACCCTTATTATTGTGTAGCTGTGTCAGGACTCAGAGTTAGAGGTGTATGAGACACCAAGTCTGATCAGGTGGTTGTGTGTGAATCATGGTTCAGTATCCCCAGTGATGGAGCTTATCAATTATAAGTCAGAATAATGTTACGTTCTGTTCTTGGAGCTGAGAGGGGAGGAGGTTGTTAGTGTGGCTCAGACTCTGCAGGGGTACGTCTGTCTGTGTGTCTGTGTGTGTGTGTTTGTTTGAGGTACAGTCACTCATTGGATTGTGGTGCTTTTTCCACATTCCAACACCACTTCCTGTTTCCTGCATCTCCATGACGAGCCCCTTCCTCCTCCGAGGGAGTGGCTGTTGAACATGGATCGTTTCTGGAAGGGAAGCAATAAAGAGGAGAGCAGGAAGGAGATGAGGAGGGGGGAGGGAGAGGAGGAAGGAGGAGTGTCTGGTTCATTCTAAAATGAAGGATGCCATAGACACCAAGCCCTCCATCTCTCCATCTGTCTAACCCTCCATCTCTCTAACCCTTTAACCCCAAATAACAGCACTGGTACATGGACATTTTCACCAGATGTCTCCTCTCTCTCATCCCCTTTCTCTCCCCTTCTCTTTCTCTTCCTCCCTCTCTCCCCCATTTCCCCCCCCTCTCTCTCCCCCTCTCTCTTGCTCTCTCTCCCCTCTCCCCACTCTCTGTCACTCTCTCTCTCTCCCACCCCCTCTCCCCCTCTCTCTCAAGAAGTAGACCAGGGCTCCCCTGGCTCAGGGCAGACTGAACCAGAACCTGAGATCCAGGCTCCACATCTGAGCAGCCCAGTCCAGACTCTGATGCCAGCTAGCTTTGGAGGTGCAGACAGACAGCTGCTGCCCTGAACCCCTGGAGGACCAGCCAGCCCAGCGCCAGGCCCGCACAGGCCCAGCCAGAGGCTGCATCTCTGGGCTTCTCTGTAGCGAGGCCAGCCTGGGGGTGGGTGGGTGAGGAGATGGACAAGGGGCAGGGGGAGTGTGGGGGTTGACTAGGGTTAGGGTATGGTAGGGTGAGGGCTGTGGAGTTACTTGGAGGAGGGGGAGGGTTTCAGCAGTTTTTTACACAGAGACAGCTACACAAACCTGGGCAGGGAGAGGCAGAGATGCGTCCTTGTCTGGCTGAATGGAGAACTGGTATTAAAATCCACACTCTCCTCCGACTCAGATAAATACCATTATCACAATAATCCTGTGAATGACTCACCTACATGTGAGCCGCTACCGGTGAAATTGAGCCATGGCTGCAAGGAAAAAATAAAATAAGAGAGCAAGGAAGGAAGGGAGGCAGGCAGGAAGGGAGGACATTGAAAAGTTTAAGTACTGTAGATGATGATGATGTCTAAATAGGAATTCATCTGGAAATATCCAGATATACCGGCGATACCACAATAAGCAATAAGCAGCGCAACACTTTCACCTATACATCAGCCGGCTGAGAATGTGCTGCTGCGGGAGTTATCAGGCGATGGAGGAAACAGGTTCAGCGTGGCTGGTGGGGGGAGGGGGGGGTGGGCGTCTAGGGGGGCGCAGGGGTGACGGGGTCGGAGGGTGCAGGTGCTATTTGTTACATCAAAATTACCACAGAGACATCAGAGGTGTAATGGGGGGGTTGGGGAGGAGGATTTGATATGAAAGACATTATACTGCCTGGTTAGATGGCTGGCTGGCTGGCTGGATGACTGATTCTTCCCCTGGGGTCCTGATTCTCAAACCGCTACTTCCTCCTCTCATTCTGCCTTCTTCTCCTCACCCTCCTCCGTTATCTCCTCCACACCTTCTCCCCCTTCTCCTTCTCCCCCTCACTCCTCCCTCTCCGTGGTGACTGCTTGCCGTCATCCTGTGTGTGTGTGTGTTTAGGACCATGGAGTGGAGAGGCGAGGGAGGTGACTGTGAAGGGAACTTTTTGGTTTTGGACGTTGTAAGGACACAAAGTATGTTAAGTTTGTTAGTCACAAATTTATTGAACCTTTAACATGAACAGAGTATTGCAATAGGAACACATGGAACATAAAACAGACAATACACACAAGACACACACATAAACAGAGCTCTGTGGCCGAGCCTCGCAGACACTTGTAGTTCTGGAGGACACCGGCCCTGAACCCAGTCCAGGTTTTCCTTATATATCGTTGAACTCCCCCCCTCCCCGCCCCATGGTCCTGGTGAGGGGAGGGGTGGGAAGACCAAAAACCAAATGGCCTCTTCCAGACGTCACAATGGGTGTGGGTGCCGGTTTGGCCAGGTATCTCCATTTGCATTGATCAAATTAGCAAGTCCTGTTTGGCTTCATTGTCCTGTCTGGAGAGTGCATCATTTGCACTGGTAGAATTAGCAAGTCACCTGGCTTCATTGTCCTGTCTGGCCAGGTATCTCCATTTGCATTGATCAAATTAGCAAGTCCTGTTTTTCAAAACATCAACACAACTTATAACTATCTGATAGTATAACTATGGAACATCAAAATATTCCATATCTGATAGTACAACTATGGAACATCAAAATATTCCATCACAATCGGTAATTTTTTTTTTTTTTTTTTTTTTTTAACCAACACCATAGAAATATTACACAGTCACCCTACATTACTAAAGGTAATTTCATTAAACAAAAATCGCAGGAAAATTACAGTCATAATGCATCAATGAATGTTCTTGTGGAAGGCTGTTGTATGGACCTCCGCTTCAAAGCATGTCCTCCATGATCCTGTAAGACAATCTTTAAAACGCATACAGGCGCTAGCAAGTCATGAATTATATGAAAGTTGTAAGAGATCAGCATTAAACATTTCATCATTACTGTCTGGAGCATCTTCGTGCTGTAAAAGTGGAAAAAGCTGAGCTACTTTGTCTTCCATAGGAGAAATAGCTGCGTTAATCAGATGAGTAGTTAGAGAACGTAAACAAGGAATACAACAACAAATTAAACTTAATATCCAGTTCTAGGTCAGGCGTCATGGCTCTGTGATCTCTGTCTCACGTCTCTGTCCTGTGAATCTCACAAAGCAGGCTACAAAGTTGCACAGTGAATCAATCTAACTTGTTAATGCTAAAAACAAAAATGTAAACTGGAAATAATACATCACAGATATATCGTTCACAAATCCATCTTAGTTCTGGTTTGGCAACCCGCATGTTGTCAATTTGGTTAGGATTTTTAAAATTGACCACCAAGCTAAGAATTCATCACAATACACGTATATCTCAGTAAAATAACAGCTACATAAAAAAGCGGTTAAAATGAAATTCAACTCTTAAACATTAACTAGAAGTATACATCAGATATGTCGCTTTCAAACTCATATTAGTTCTGGTCGGTAACTACATTTACCATTTGGTTAGGATTTACAACAAACTTTTTAGCAATTTATCCACCACCAAACCAATGATTAGTCAAAATACACACACATCTCTCAGTTAAACTAAAAGCTAAGCAAAAAGTGGTTAGCAACTCTTACATTTGTACAAAATAAAAGTATTTATACAATATTTACACTCGAGTTATTTCAGTTTCGCTCCCACGCTGAAACTTTTCCTGCAACCTTGCAGAAGGCGTACGCTCAGACCCTCTAATAGCGCCCACGCATATTAGGAATACTAACCGGTATAAATCCTCTATTGGCGCCCACGCACAATAGGAACGTCTGCACCCACGCAAGACGTGGTTCAAATCTTCTAACAGCGCCCACGCTTATTAGGAATATTAAATCACTAATTCTTGGTAATAACCTCTAAACAAACTTTATCCTTTGTGACCTAACAACGTCGTCAATCCAAAAAAAATCCTTGCTCACCTCAGATTCTAACCCGCCGTCGGCAGCAGAAGCGACCGAACGTGGATCCCCGGACTCGAGCCCCCAACTGTGAAGGGAACTTTTTGGTTTTGGACGTTGTAAGGACACAAAGTATGTTAAGTTTGTTAGTCACAAATTTATTGAACCTTTAACATGAACAGAGTATTGCAATAGGAACACATGGAACATAAAACAGACAATACACACAAGACACACACATAAACAGAGCTCTGTGGCCGAGCCTCGCAGACACTTGTAGTTCTGGAGGACACCGGCCCTGAACCCAGTCCAGGTTTTCCTTATATATCGTTGAACTCCCCCCCTCCCCGCCCCATGGTCCTGGTGAGGGGAGGGGTGGGAAGACCAAAAACCAAATGGCCTCTTCCAGACGTCACAATGGGTGTGGGTGCCGGTTTGGCCAGGTATCTCCATTTGCATTGATCAAATTAGCAAGTCCTGTTTGGCTTCATTGTCCTGTCTGGAGAGTGCATCATTTGCACTGGTAGAATTAGCAAGTCACCTGGCTTCATTGTCCTGTCTGGCCAGGTATCTCCATTTGCATTGATCAAATTAGCAAGTCCTGTTTTTCAAAACATCAACACAACTTATAACTATCTGATAGTATAACTATGGAACATCAAAATATTCCATATCTGATAGTACAACTATGGAACATCAAAATATTCCATCACAGTGACCAGGCCTACTTTAGATTGCAGAGATGCTCCAGTTTGCCAGCTCCCTTGTCATCGTCAAGATGTGAGCAGTGAGTCAATGTGCTTCCCTGCAAAGCTGGGAGACCACAAGGGGGGGAGGAGGAGAAGAGTAGGAGGAGAGGAAGAGAGGAGGGGGAGAATGAGAAGAGAGGAGGAGGAGGGGAGAAGAGGAGAGGAGGGGAGAGAAGGAAGAAAGGAGGTGGAGAACAAGAGGAGAGGAGGAGGAGGGGAGAAGAGGAGAGGAGGGAAGAGAAGGAAGAGAGGAGGTGGAGAACGAGAGGGAGAACAAGAGGAGAGGAGGAGGAGGGTAGAAGAGGAGGGGAGAAAAGGAACAGAGGAGGTGGAGGACGAGAGGAAGAGAGGAGGAGGACATGAGGAGGGGAGGAAGGGAGAAGAGGAGGGGAGAAGAGGAAAAGAGGAGGGGAGGACAAGGTGAAGAGGAGAAGAAGAAAGAAGAGGAGGGGAGGAATAGAGGAGAGAAGGAAGAGAGGACCGGAGGGGGAGAAGGGGAAGATGAAGGGGTGAGTGGAGAGGTAAGAAAGAGATAGAGGAGGGGAGGAACAGCAGAGTGAGAGAGGAGCAAGGAGGATGATTGGAGCAAGAAGGAGCAGGAGGGAGGAGCAGGAGGGAGGAGCAGGAGTGAGGAACAGGAGGAAGGAACAGGAGGGAGGAGCAGGAGTGAGGAGCAGGAGGGAGGAGCAGGAGGGAGGAGCAGGACTGAGGAGCAGGAGGGAGGAGCAGGAGGGAGGAGCAGGACTGAGGAGCAGGAGGGAGGGAGGAACAGGAGGGAGGAGCAGGAGTGAGGAACAGGAGGGAGGAACATGAGGGAGGAGCAGGAGGGAGGAGCAGGACTGAGGAGCAGGAGGGAGGAACAGGAGGGAGGAGCAGGAGGGAGGAGCAGGAGTGAGGAACAGGAGGGTGGAACATGAGGGAGGAGCAGGAGTGAAGCGCAGGAGGGAGGAGCAGGAGGGAGGAGCAGGAGGGAGGAGCAGGAGGAGGGGGGTGCAGGGAGGAGCAGGAGGGAGGAGTGATTTGAGTTGGATGCAGTTGTTTACTCGGTCTAAAATGTCATATAGGAAAAAATCGTGTGAGTGAATGTTTCTTTCATTCTTTCAGACATTGACACACACACACGAAGGTACAAGCTTAGTATTGGAGCGTGTCTCCCGGCTGCCCGGACACACACAGGTTACTTACACACACACAGGTTACTTACACACACACACAGGTTACACACACAGGTCTGTGCCGGTTGGGTCATCATACAGCCTTGGGTTTTCACAATGTTGTGTGATTAATAGTGACACACCTAGGAGAAATATATAGAGCAGGATTTTGTGCATGTAATGAAATATTAAAGTGTAATCCGCAAGGCACCAAATATCATAACTCACAGAAGAGAAGAGGGATGCTCAGGGTCAGGGCAGCGATGGCCAGTGTGCAGATACGACTGGGACACGAGGATTAGTTTAGATCATTTTTTAATATCTCTACCGTGGCTGGTAATGCATTAATTCAAACACGCATTGAATTTATTGGAGGGAGGGGGAAGGGGGAGAGAGAGAGAGACAGGGAGGGAGGGTGAGAGGGAAAAACTGATAAACAGAGAGAGGGAGGGAGAGAGAGAGAGGGAGAGAAAGAGAGGGTGAAAGAGAGGGGGAGAGAGAGGGAGAGTGGGAGAGAGAGAGAGAGAGAGGGGGAGAGAGAGTCTCAGCCTGCAGGCCAGCATTGTGACCTCAGTAAGCCTGGAGGTACACTTGTACCATCAGAAAAACAACTGAGAGATTTGGAATAAAAAACAACAACCTGGGATTAGAAAATGGGGAAGAACACAAACAAGATCCTCCAGTACTTAATTAATAAAAGAAATGAAGGTTCTCATGTCGCCAGCAAAATCAAATAATTCAAAAGGTGAATGGGAAGGAAGAAGGGTTTTTCCCCCTCAGTGTTATGTTTGGATTGTTATCCAGAGCTGTGTGGATCAGGGACAGACTGTCTCTATATTGTTGTGGAGCACCTTGTTCTGTGACTGCTGGGAGTCATGCGTAATGTGGAGGAGCAATTTTATCTTTCATGTCCTGCTCTCCTCCACACACCTGCCTCTCAACACTGACAATCATGCCACTCTTCCGGACTTACTACCAACCCTCTCTCTCTTTTCTCTCCCTCTCCTCTCCCTCTCCTCTCCCTCTCCTCTCCCTCTCCTCTCCCTCTCCTCTCCTCTCCTCTCCTCCTGAAACTCACGTCATCTCTTGCGTGTGATTCAGATGTAGCCCTGGTTGGCTCAGGAGAGTGTGTGAGCGGTTCTATCTCTGCAGGGTTGAGGTGTGTGTGTGTATGGTGTGTGTGTATGGTGTGTGAGTGTGTGCGTTTGTATGGTGTGTGTGCACGATGTGTGTGTACGGTGTGTGTGTGTGTGTGTGTGTGTGTGTGTGTGTGTGTGTGTGTGTGTGTGAGCGAGCCTCGTCTGTCTCTCTGGCAGAGCTGCTCTGTTGCTCTCTGGGTGTTTGTGCTTCAGACATGGCATCCTTCCTCCACTGTTGAATTATATAAACTCTCATCTTGGGTTTGAGCTAATTAGCATGGGTGAGGATGGGGGAGAGGGGGGGAGGCCGGGGGGAAGATTGGACCATGTCTTGTTCCTTAAACTCCATCCAAGTTTGTCTGAAGGAGGTTGTTGAGGATGGGGGGGGTTGTGGGGGGTGGTCAGTAGAAGTGGGTGGGGGAGAGGGGGGGTGGAGGGATTGGGGGTAGTATGGAGACTGCGATTGGCCAGTGGAGGAAATCCTCTCATGTTTGAAATCATGACAGCATCTCACACAGCTCTTTTAAGTGTCTTTAATCAGTTTGTCACGACATGTCTGGTGACTCTGCAGGACTCCTCTGCTGCTCCTTCACCCTGTCTGGGTCCACACACAGCCAGGCAGAACCAACCCTTCTGTGGGTCTGGGTTCTCAAACAGAACCGGCCTCCTCCAGAGAGCTCCACAGATGGACGCGTCCTCCAGAACCCTCAGCTCACTTAACCTACCAGATGTCATGATCCTGCGTAACTCTGATTGGACGCTTTCCCATCCTGCATGTAGCAACCTGACCTGTCAGTGACTGGGATCTAATGTGGTGCAGAGAGGATGAAGGAATGGGGGGGTAGTGAGACGGAGGGAGAGAAATGGAGAGGGAGAGAGGGGTAGAAAGCGAGGGGGTGGAAAGCCATCAAGAAAAAAAATTTAAAAAGGAAGAGAGAGATGGAGTGAGAGAAAAATAGGAAGGAAATGGGAAGTCAGAGATTGAGAGAGGAGTAAAGAACCAAGAGAGGAGTCCTGGGCCTCCTTAGGAGAGGAGGTGTGAGGAGATGCTGTTCAGCTCACCTGACAGCTACACTGGGAGGGAGAGGAGGGAGACAAGGAACAGATGGGTGAAAAGAGAGAGGGGAAAACAACAGAAATAGAGAGAATACAAAGTGAGAGATGGAGAGAGACGAGGGAACGAGTGGTAGAGTGGAGGGGTGTGAGACAGAGCGAAATAGAAAGAGAGGGAGATTGAAGGGGTGAGAGACAGAGAGAGAGAGAAGAGGGGTGAGAGGAGGGGTGAGATAGAGAGAGCGTAGGGGTGAGAGCAGGTCATGGGGGCTGGTATGGTCTCTCTCTGTCTGCTACCTCACAGCAGTTAGGTGTGATGAAAAGCGTCTGTATGACTGAGCGATGAAGTTCCAAACAGCTTTGTCAGCTTTTTTCTCTTCCTACCGTCTCCTTCAACCATGGAAATAAACACTCCAAAACAACCGTCCAAACAATCAAATGTTGATAAAAACTCGACCCCCAGTGAAACCAGATAGAAAGACTATAAAAAGGAAAATGCATCAATATACGCATACAATTGATGTAAAATAGTAAATGTTTGGGTGGGGATCTGTGTAGAGAAGCAGATGAGCTGAGGTCCAACCACAGAAACCTGGGTTAGATTCCTGCACGAGTCAATACTGCATGTTTTCTCTCTCTCTCTCTCTCTCTCTCCCTCTCCCCCTCTCTCTCTGTCCGACATAAAGAGGTCAAAGTTGGCTCACAAATTTGTTCAAGATTATGGCATGCATTTATTTATGTCATATTTATCAATGCATCAACACAGGTGGCCTGGTGGACAGCTGCTGATCCCACATTAAGAAGGACAGAAAAAAAAACAGATTAAAAAAATAGATTTCAGAGATTAACTGCCTTGTTGCCTTGTAAACCGGAATTACACCCCTCCACCCCCCCCCCCCCCAAAAAAAAAATAAAGATCATCCAAACTGGAGAGCTGTCACCTCCAGAAACCTTGGATGTGTCCACGCTGACCTCGACAACGTACTCTGTGTATTTAGGATTTACTACCCCAGTGACCATCCCATAATATGAGCTCTGAGAATGGCTGGAGGCCTCATCAGTGGAGATAAGCACAGCAAGGGGTCAAACACATACATCAAACACTTATCTGTCACCGGGACAGGAAGTTTGTGTGACCGTATTTCCTGAGAATCAACTTGTGTTTAGATGGACTGAAGGAACATGTAGTTCTGGAAGAACTTGATCTTTATCTGTCTGACAAAACAAGTTTTACAAAATCACATTAATCAAAAAAACACATTAGGTGTGGATATCAATTCGTAGATCATGAGCACTAATCATCACATAGCCTGTTCTGTGCATCGCCAAATAGCACAGACAAAATATCAACTTCAGATAGAATAATATACTTATTATGATTTTTAATACAAACCCTCTGAAGCATTGAAAAGTTAATTCAGGGAGGTTTCATGTTCTTCGTCACTCTCAGGCTCTTCAGGATGAGGAAGCAGAAACAGTTTTCCAGCATGTTTTTCACATTCATCATATCGACACCAGAAGGTCTCAGTCAGCTGTGACCGACTTTCTGTACTTTCTGCTTCTTACATTATCAAGACTGGCTCTTTATTTTAGTTTGAATCTGTCTCTGGTGGTCTTTCTGCTTCTTACATTATCAAGACTGGCTCTTTATTTTAGTTTGAATCTGTCTCTGGTGGTCTTTCTGCTTCTTACATTATCAAGACTGGCTCTTTATTTTAGTTTGAATCTGTCTCTGGTGGTCTTTCTGCTTCTTACATTATCAAGACTGGCTCTTTATTTTAGTTTGAATCTGTCTCTGGTGGTCTTTCTGCTTCTTACATTATCAAGACTGGCTCTTTATTTTAGTTTGAATCTGTCTCTGGTGGTCTTTCTGCTTCTTACATTATCAAGACTGGCTCTTTATTTTAGTTTGAATCTGTCTCTGGTGGTCTTTCTGCTTCTTACATTATCAAGACTGGCTCTTTATTTTAGTTTGAATCTGTCTCTGGTGGTCTTTCTGCTTCTTACATTATCAAGACTGGCTCTTTATTTTAGTTTGAATCTGTCTCTGGTGGTCTTTCTGCTTCTTACATTATCAAGACTGGCTCTTTATTTTAGTTTGAATCTGTCTCTGGTGGTCTTTCTGCTTCTTACATTATCAAGACTGGCTCTTTATTTTAGTTTGAATCTGTCTCTGGTGGTCTTTCTGCTTCTTACATTATCAAGACTGGCTCTTTATTTTAGTTTGAATCTGTCTCTGGTGGTCTTTCTGCTTCTTACATTATCAAGACTGGCTCTTTATTTTAGTTTGAATCTGTCTCTGGTGGTCTTTCTGCTTCTTACATTATCAAGACTGGCTCTTTATTTTAGTTTGAATCTGTCTCTGGTGGTCTTTCTGCTTCTTACATTATCAAGACTGGCTCTTTATTTTAGTTTGAATCTGTCTCTGGTGGTCTTTCTGCTTCTTACATTATCAAGACTGGCTCTTTATTTTAGTTTGAATCTGTCTCTGGTGGTCTTTCTGGTGGAATTAAAACCGTTGGAAGGTTGAAATGTTATTTATTTTACATCATTGATGAGTGCTTGATGAGGATTGTACTCTGCTCTGTTTAAATCTGCTCTGTTTGAGGCTGCTATGATGTCCTCTCCACTCTCTTCCTCTCTCCTTTCACTGTGTGTGAAAAAAAGATAAATTATTAGAGGGGGAAAGGTTATAATTATTTTTTTTTAATTTATAAAATAAATATGAATCAAAAGTTGAAAGTTTGACAAATCATTTGAAAAACAGTTTCAAAAGGTAAAAAATAGATTTTTCCTAAATATACATTTTTAAAGAGTTCTCCCAGTGTATACCAGCATTAACCCTAAACCATAACCACTCATCAAAATATAAAAAATAATTTCTAATTTATAAATATTATATATTTTTTTATTTTATTTAATTTATTAACTATTATAATTATAGATTAAGCTTTTATTTTTTTTATTTTTTTGTATGTAGACATGTTCTATTGTTGTTCTTTGCTAGAGACACGTGCTGGTTGAGGATTAGGCTTAACATGTTGTGATTACTGCATGTTGTAATATCCAGTTCAGTACTGCTGGATGGACCCATGACTTTAGAGAGACTAACTCCTCTCAACAAGCCCCCAGCCTAGTGCTGCCCTACTCCCTCACCAGTAAGGGCTGCACAGGGTGGCTGCTGCACTCAGGGGCCCACACAGTCACATCACACAGGGGCCCACACAGTCACATCACACAGGGGCCCACACAGTCACATCACACAGGGGCCCCCACAGTCACATCACACAGGGGCCCACACAGTCACATCACACAGGGGCCCACACAGTCACATCACACAGGGGCCCCCACAGTCACATCACACAGGGGCCCACACAGTCACATCACACAGGGGCCCACACAGTCACATCACACAGGGGCCCACACAGTCACATCACACAGGGGCCCACACAGTCACATCACACAGGGGCCCACACAGTCACATCACACAGGGGCCCACACAGTCACATCACACAGGGGCCCACACAGTCACATCACACAGGGGTCCCCACAGTCACATCACACAGGGGCCCACACAGTCACATCACACAGGGGCCCACACAGTCACATCACACAGGGGTCCCCACAGTCACATCACACAGGGGTCCCCACAGTCACATCACACAGGGGCCTACACAGTCACTGCACACTGCCTCTTGTCAGTAGAGTACACGCTTTAAGTGGTGTGCTAATAAGGTAGGGCCTGGACTGTGTCAGTGTGTGTGTGTGTGTGTGGTGGTGGTGGGTGGGGGGGGGGGGGCTGTCAGAGGAGAATAATGGCTAAATTAAGTAACTCCTGGATCAGGGGCGGGGGTTGGGGCGTTCCGTTAAAGTATGTGAGCAGTGGGATGCTTCAGCACTGCTTGTGTGTTAAATCTCCCCTAGAGATTGAGGCAGCCCATAATGAGCCTGATGATGTTTAAAAGATGCAGCCTAAAGCTATATTCTCTCAGTATCTATACTCTCAGTATCTATACTCTCAGCATCTATACTCTCAGCATCTATACTCACAGCATCTGTACTCTCAGCATCTGTACTCTGAATCTATACTCTCAGCAGCTATACTCACAGCAGCTATACTCTCAGCAGCTATACTCACAGCAGCTATACTCACAGCAGCTATACTCTCAGCAGCTATACGCACAGCAGCTATACTCTCAGCAGCTATACGCATAGCAGCTATACTCACAGCAGCTATATTCCTAGTGCCTATAGTCTCAGCAGCTATACTCCCAGCAGCTATACTCCCAGCAGCTATACTCCCAGCAGCTATACTCCCAGCAACCATACTCACAGCAGCTATACTCACAGCAGCTATACTCCCAGCAGCTATACTCACAGCAGCCATACTCACAGCAGCTATACTCTCAGCAGCTATACTCCCAGCAGCTATACTCACAGCAGCTATACTCTCAGCAGCTATACTCACAGCAGCTATACTCACAGCAGCTATACTCCCAGCAACTATACTCACAGCAACTATAATCTCAGCAGCTATACTCTCAGCAGCTATACCTCCAGCAGCCATACTCACAGCAGCTATACTCTCAGCAGCTATACTCACAGCAGCTATACTCCCAGCAGCCATACTCCCAGCAGCTATACTCACAGCAGCTATACTCCCAGCAGCCATACTCCCAGCAACTATACTCACATCAGCTATACTCCCAGCAGCCATACTCCCAGCAGCTATACTCACAGCAGCTATACTCACAGCAGCTATACTCACAGCAGCTATACTCACAGCAGCTATACTCACAGCAGCCATACTCCCAGCAGCTATTCTCTGCTAGGAGAAACAATTATCAACTCTCCTCTGGTAGTAAACAAGGATGCTTCCTTCAGATGGACAAGGTGCTAAATGACCCCCTCCAACATGTCCTCCCTTTTCCATTACATTCTCATGACTGTCAAGTTGTTTAATTACACGCTGTAAATTGTCAC